>PVKZ01003459.1:0-131338 GCA_004027375.1 Macroglossus sobrinus
AATTATTTTTGTTTACGTATGTTTTCAAATAACTATAAAGGTTTTTCTGAGAGTCACCTTAGTAACGTTCCAAGAATGTAGAGATAAAAAGAAAAATCCCTTTGAGTTTATAATAAAAACAGAATCCACCGACATGGGATGGACGGCCGGATTGCACGCAGAGATGCTGGAGCATGATGACAGTGAGGCTCCCACATGTGAACTCACGTCAGCCTCGGTGAAAACCAAGTGCCCTGGCAGCCACAGCTGTGGGTGAGTGGCGATGCCTGTGTGTGTGTGGAAGGGGGGACGGGGGGTCCTAATGAAACTCCCTGACCTACTGCAGAGTGGGTGACTGTTTCCATCCGACTCCCTTCTAAATATTCAATAAACGTTATGTGCTACCACCCCACAGGATAAATTCACCCTTGTGCTCCAACTTTATTTTACCTCTGATCTAATAAGGTTAATATTACCTTTGCTTTATGACAGTGTTTGGATTATCAGAGTTCATTACTTTGTCTGTAGGATATATTTGCTTCATTCCCTTTGGGGATCCTAAATGAGGCATACTGTCCTTCTAGTTAAATGGGACACACACCACCCAAAGGTGCCTGTGCATCTGTGTTTTCCTTGTTCTTATAAGAATCGCCAGACAATCATTTACGTACCTTTTACACTAAAGTGTTTTCTGAGGAGACAAACAGATGCAGGAAGTTGTCTGGATAATAAACACTAGGAATATATGTAATTTTAGGCACATCATCAGGGCTCCACCTGGTTTGATTTTTGAGTCAAATCCCCCCTTTGCATCCTCAGTAGTAAAAACTTGCAGGGATTATACAAGGACCTGGGGACGAAAAGGGGCATGCTAGTTGTATGGGGGCCCAGGGACGAGACTCAGTTACATGGTCCACGTCCTGGAAACTTACTCTACGACTGACTGACTGGGCTGCTTTGGCCAGACGCTTAACCCCTCAGTGCCTGCCTGACCATGACATTCTGCCGTCTGCCGTGTAGCCTGCAGGGGGATAGAGGGATGGGCAGTAGCTCTCTCAAGGGAAGCGACTGGGGATGTTGAAAAGGACTGTCACCCACCCCATTCTGCATACCGCCTGTTCTCCTGGTGTACACTGGTTTTGCGTTTGCACCTCACGTTGATTTTGCTTCCCCTTTGAGTCGTGTTTTGTTTGAAAGTTCTGTTTAAGGCTCTGCTCCTGACGCTCCCTCTCTGAGTGCCAGTTCAGGTTGTCCATTTCTCCCTTCTCTTACTTCATGGTTAAGCAACATAGATGGAGAGCAGTTTATCTCACAGAGGTGGCCGCCGTGTCCACTGAGCCCCAGGCCACATCAGGGGGTGTTGCAGGATGACGAGCATCCTTCCCGGGAGCAGGCAGGGCCTTTCCAGTCCTCAATGTTGGTTTCCACATTTCCTTTCATGGCCATGCGGTTTGAGTGTGGCACTGACTTCATGTTTGTTGTGGTTGAGATTTGTTCGATGATCTCGATCTTCAACAGCAGAATCTCATGTTTATAACCCACAACCTCACGTCAATCAGAAGGCCCAAGTAGTTGTACATATCAGGTGTCATGACTGAATTTACCAAGATCCCACCACACACGTCCCAGGCTCCCTCATGAGCTCCGTTTGTTAAGGTCACGCTAGTTATTCAGTGGCACGATTTCCCGCGTTCTCTTCCTGTGCCAATTCCAACACTGGAAAGCAAAGACCACACTGCCGCGGCCCTTGCTGAACGTTGTTTTTGACGAAAAACTTAATGTGATGCTCTGTTGGTTATTAACGAGCAGAAGATGTTGGTTGAAGACATTGCCCACCGTCCCTCATGCAAGGACTAACTTGATACATTTTGTGCCTGCAAATGGATTTGTATCAAAAACTTTTATCAAAACCTTAAAAATGTCATATGTAAATATAAATGTAGATGAGATAAAATTATATATAAATATATGTATATATGTATATATATTCTGTTTTCTATGAAAGAAAGCTTATCTCACATTCATGGCCAAATACCACTTCCTCTAAAGAATGGTGGGGATTTTTATTTTAAGGATCTTAACTTGTTTTAGCTGATAAGTATTTCAGATCCTTTTGGAAACAGCTGCAGCCCTGATAAGGACGTGATTTTTATTAAGTTAGAAACGTGAGGTCCAGGGGCGCCCCAGAGAGGCCACGGTGTAGATGCCTCCCAGCACCCCACTCTCTTCCCCTATGATTTCGGCAGAGCTTACCTAGGTGCAGCTTCTCTCTCTTTAAATTCTTTTGTAAGTTTTTAGCCTTAAATTTCCCCCTCTGTTTCTTCATAGCAGTGTCTAATGCCATGGCTTCAGTTCCTCCTCATGATAATAAGATCTAGGTAGAACAGGTGAAATTTTGAGAAAAATCTTTTTGTCTAAAATTCAAATGTCCAAACCCCAAAACGCAAACTGGGCCTGTTTTCTCGAGCCTGGGTCCTTCGACCACTGGTTTTAGCCATCGGGCCGCCGTGTGTTTACTGTCCCACCTCTGCGTGTAGGATCCTTTCCCTTTGAACGGTCGTGAGGATGCCGCAGTCGGCGTGAGCCAGTGCAGGTCTGACACCCTCATTCTCCTCGGGTGGGTCAGGCCTCTCCAAAGAGATGCCATTTGAGGCGGGATCCGAATGACAAGAGAGAGCCAGCTTTGCAGAAACTGGGGGAAGAACATTTCAGGCAGAGAAAACATTATGTGTAAATCCCACAGAGCAAGATGAAACTCAAGGATCTTAGGAACAGGAAAGGCCTGGACATCCGGTGTGATGAGTGACCTCATGACACGGGCTGAGATCGACCAGTGGGCAGGCCAGGTAGGGTCTTGGTGGAAGCTCCAGCTTATTCGGTCATCAGTGGGAACTTGGGGGAGGGGTGTTAAAGCTTTAGTTATCTAAAGCTTTATGTGTGTGGAGTCGAATTCAAGGAGGAAAGGACGAAACCAGGGAGACCAGAGGACAGTCCGGGGGGCCGTGGCCAATGGCCATGGCGATGGACGGGTACAGAACAGATGTAGCGGGCGCTTCTGAGCTGGCGTCACCAGACATTGCAGAGAAAGGCCATCCGCACAGACACGAGCTCCCGGGTCCATGTGTGTGAGATCAGGTGGACGAGCCCAGGTCACTGTCTGCAGTGCCACAAGGGCCACCGAGAGCCTGGCTCCCCTTCTCCACCCGCCTGCTTTGCTGGACTCTGTCCCCTCACAAAACTTTCGGGGCTCCGCCATCATCGCCTCATCATCCGCCGGCCCGCCTAGGCCCCAGCAACCCTGTGCGGGGCCTGGTCGCTCAGAGTCAGTCCCTTCCCAGGGTCCAGCTGACAGCGACCTTCTTTCAGCCTTTCCACCCTCGCCCCATTTTTCTAGCTCAAACTAGACCCTAAGTCCTATGCCCAGACCCCCGGGGCCCTTCTGCCGAAGGTCACTGACCTGTGCCCAGTGATCTCGGCCCAGGGTGGACTCTGAAGCACAGTCCCAGAGTCTGTTAGAGGGTCTCCAGCAAGGCCGAGTCCCAGTGGCCTTCAGGCTCTCCCTTCTCACCCCACGTCCCCCTCCCTCGCAGTCGCCCCACTGTCACCTCCCAAACTACACTTGACCCATACCCTTTCCTCGGGGTCAGCCTTGGGAAAAACCAAACCATGCCAGTTTCCAGTGGCTGCGGTGACAAAACTGCAGCCTGGTGGCCCAGAAAGGTGGACATCCCCTGCCTCACGGTTCGGGAGACTTCAGCATCAGGGTCGCTGGGTTCGAACCACGGCGTCAGCAGGGCTGTGCCCCCGGCAGAGGGTTGTGGGAGCATCTGGCCTGCTTCATGCGGCCTCCGCTTGTGGCTGCATCCCCTGGCCTCTGCCTCGGCCTGCCATCCGCCACTTCTCTGTGAAAGCTGTGACGTCATTCAGGACCCACTCTGGTGACACAGGACAAGCTCTTCCTTTTCAAATCCATAACTTACTTACATCCGCAAGGACCTGTTTTCCACATAAAGTCACATTTCCAGGTGCCAGAGATGGGCCAGTGCTCTGCCTGCGGCCCAAACTCAGGCAGATGGACACAGGTGCAGACGTGGAGATGGCGCATAGGGAGCCGTGCTGGCCGCTCGGTCCAGACCAAGGGGACTGTGCCGCATTCTTTGGACAAGTGGCTACCGACAGGAACGTACACCAGAAGTGTCGTTCTCCTGACTTTACACCTGAGGAGGTGGGTTGAGAGAGGTTAAGTAGCTTGTCTGAACCTACCCATCATCCGTGGCGGGGCTGGAGCCTGAACCAAGGTTCATTTGGTTCTGAAGCAGCGCTCCACCCACTGGACCACACCGCCGGCTTCGGTGTGGAGGGGATCAACACTTAAAATACGACTTTATTCACGTGGCTCTGGTTTTGAGAAACAGGAAGGATTAGAAGAGAGAGGAGCTGGAGGTCGAAAACGTACTTAGCTGGGCATCGCCTCCACCTGTGTGGCCGCCCTGAGTGACAGCAGATGGACACATGCCACTGCTGCGTCACTATAACCTACTCCTGTGTGTGTTCCGTTGAGGGTAGTTACTCTGTAGAAAGAAATAAAAACACCGTTAAGAGTAACATTCTTACCAGCACTGTGCTTTATGCCAGATGCTTAAAGGTCCAGTGACTCATATATATTTTATGAGTAGAGATTTATACTAAGAGCTAGAAAATAGTATTTTTTTCTCTGTAGGTTGTCTCTTTGGGAAGAGGTGACCTAGTTTTTGTTTATGAGAGAGTATGTGTGTTTATCTATATGTATATATATTTTTATATATAATAGGTTTTACATACTTATGTAAAATACCTAATACTTTATATGTCTTCTATATTTATACAGTGTTTCATATATGATATGTAATACTTCCTGTTTATATACATGGAACTTATAAGTGATAAAACTTTACTGACCAGGTAATAAGCACAGAAACATCCCTATTTATCAGTCAAGTTTCTAGTAAACACTTACCTACTTAGAGAAAAACCTTGGGTCTAAAAGCTTGCAAAACATTACCACACGCCCGAAATGGTTCACAGAAAGTCACCCTAAAGCCATGACCCCATGCCCCCCTTTCCCCACCCTTGCAGAAAGTCACCCTAAAGCACATCCCTATGTCCCCCTCCTGCCTGCCCTGGGTCTGCACGTTGATCACCCACGGCACCCGCTTGCACAGTGCCTTACGCGGAAGCTGGAGAGTGGAGCGTTCCCAGAGAGCAGGGCTTTTTGACTCTGCTCAGAGACACAGCCACGCCATGAGGCATCAGCTCAAGATGGAAAACCTCGATGCGGCCACAGAAACGGGGTGCTGGGGAGCCAGGCACTTGCATCACCACCCGGAGCGCAGGCAGCATGGTGGCGGGCGCTGTGTGGGGCCTGGCCACGCCAGCGGTGTTCTCCACCTAGGAACCAGAGAAGTGACTCCGCGTTTGCATGCCGTTCACATCCACATGGCTACATTGTTGAAGCTTTTTTTGTTGTTTTTAATAGACAAGATTTAATCAGTTATAAAATTCACTGGTAGGAAATAACTTACTTCCTAAAATTGAAGGAGGAGAGAGATGACGCCGTGTCACGTTTTTTATCCGCAGCCGTGAGTGGATCGGATGAAGAGGGTGGAGTGAACACATGTGTCTACCACGCCACCTCCCCACTTCCCCCGGCTCCTTTTAAGTGACAGGAAAGAGAAATCTTTTAAAGACTAAATTCGTGACTGCACTGAGAGAATAAGGGGTGACACCGAGGGGTCCTGAACTCGCGAGGAATTCCTGGAAGGTGGGAAGCAGATGGGGTTCCACTGACGAGCGTCGCGGTGGCCACAGCCCAGCACACACACAGAGCATTCCTGCTAGGAAGGGACAGCAGATGTGAGGAAACCATGAGCTCCGTTCAGCAGTTAGCAGAGTGGCCTTGGCAACTGCTGGGGTGGTCACGGAACCACACGTGGCCACGGGCCATGGGTCTGCCACCAGCAGCTTCTCCCGGGGGTGGGGGCGACAGACCCGCATCAGCCTCCTACAGCGTTGATGAGCCCCTTCTTCCTCTATGGGTGTAAATGGACAGGCAAGAACACAAGACGGCGTGTGTGTGTGTGTGTGTGTGTGTGTGTTTGTGTGTGTGTGTGTGTGTGTGTGTGTGTGTGTGTGTGTGTGTGTATGTGGTGGGGCATTTCAACAAAAACAAAGGAAGACACAGGCTGACCCCAGAGAACATTCTCGACAGGGAAATAAACTAGGCATTCTAATTACTGTCATCCGGGAGGTTTGAGATGACGCTGCACCATAGCACGAAAATGTGAGCTGTGGAAAAGCAGCAAAGAACAAGTCAGGGTTCTTGGGATTCTTAAATTGCAAAAGCAAAGCATTTAATGAAATAAATGAATAGAGGAACAGACACGATAATGGATAAACTGGCGATCTAAACCAAAGTTCTCCGGCTTTTTCTGTCAAAGGTCAGATTAGGTGTTAGAAAACCTGCAAACACATCTAACAAGAAATCCAGAAACATAACTGAATAGGGAAAAAAGTAAAGAAAAAAAAAAGAATCATAGCTGAAAAAGACACCAACGTTTACGTGGAAAGAGCCACTAGTACGTGCAGAAGAAATGTAGATTAAAAAGAAGTATTGCGATGTGTCTTTATGAAGTCTCAGAGCCTTCAGAATGGAGATTTCTAGACTCTCTCAGAAGAAAAGTAGATTACCTATGCAGAACTGGAATCGTATTGCCATTGAAATTCTTGTTGGCAAAGCTGGATGGTACAGGAAATCCTGAGACGTTGTGAGGAGACATTATTTTAAACTAAGAATTCTACGCCCAGTCAAACAGCATCTGGACAGGCCAGTGATTGGAAGTATTTGTAGACACACAGGAGCTCAGGAGCAAGCCCTCAAGAATTAAGATCTGTTCAAGGATGATTTACAGCAAAATGAAAAGTTGACCCAAGAAAGAATCTATTTAAAATATAGGCTAAGTAGGAGTGAGCAAGGAACCAAGTTAAACTTATAGATAAGTTGAAATATATAGTAATAAAGTTTTAAGAAATCTAAATCTAAATTCTTAAATGATTATAGCAATAAAGGTAATGAGAGAGAAGAGGAAATAACGGTGCTAAGGTTATGCCCTTTTTGGTAAGGAAGGAAATAGAAATTAATTTTAGAAGTTTATAGAGTAATACATATTTAAATGGGCATGCTAAAAATATAAGAATAACCACTTAGCAATAGAAAAAAAATGGAATAACTTCTAAACCTACTAGAGAAAAAGTGGAACAAAAAAAGTTATCCATGCAATAAGGGAAATAAAAGAAGAAAGCACAGCACGTAGACTAATGTAAAATACGATGGATTATTAGCACATCAGAAAATGCAGTCAGTGTAAGTGGCTAACTGTCCGACGTTTTCAAACCGTGCGTGTGTAAAAGCACTGAAAATGTGCAGCGGGCTGCTTTGTGGTCGTTACTTTTCGAGGTCACAGTGACCCTAGGTAGGAATGAGGGGTCGGCGTCCAGAGTTGACAGGGGCCTTCGTATGATTTAACTTTTACCCGTGGGGAACATGTTCATGTATTTTTTATATATTTTTTCATGACAGGTTGAAAAATATTACATTTATCCCAAAGTTAAATAGTGAGGAATGTTAATATATATACATTGTGACAGGCTTATAATCAGCTTCTCTCCCCCATGCCCTCCCTCCCTCCCTCCTTCCACTCCACCCCCACATGTGAAGGAGACCCCCTTAGTCTAGACCCTTCTGCTTCATCATTAGTTAATTACCATTTTCACCCATAACTTGAAGTTAGTATGGTAACCGGTGGAAGCATGTTTTAAACATAATGTTTTAAATTATTGATTTATTTCTTATTACCAAAACAACCATGTTAATTGCAAACAATAAGTATGTACATTAAAACAGTATTCTTAGAAAGAAAAAAACCCTCTATAATTACTTCATCTACAGTAGAAAAGTCTTAAATGGGCATTTTAAAAAACAGTTCCGATGCCAGCCAAAGAAGGCCTCACCTTGATGCCCAAGTTCGCAGCCCTCCTGCTGACCTGGGCTAGAACGAGGTGGAAATCAGGTCTGATGCCTGAGGCAGGCTGCTAATAGTTCCCAAAGGGCGTCCACACTCCAATCTCTGGAACAGATATTGTTATCTGATTTGCAAATAGGGTCTGTGCAGCTGTGATTAAGTGAAGGATCTTGAGGTAGGGAGATTGCTGAAGGTGGGTGATAACATGAAAGATATTTCTAAAGGACAGCTCTTGAACTCAAATACATTTAAATATATTAAAAACTCCCAATAATCTCCTTATAAGAGAGTGAGCGGCAGATTAGACGCAGGAAGGTTATTTTATAAGAGAGAGGGAGATCAGACCCAGACACGCAGGAGAGAAGGCACGGTGACAGTGGAGGCAGAGACTGGGACTGCGAGGAACACCACCAGCTTTGCGGGCTGGAGGAGGAGAGTGGGGATTGTCTTCAGAGCCCCTGGAGGGACGGTAGCCCCTGCTGGCATCTCAGTTTCAGATCTCTGGCCTCCAGGTCTGGGGGAGGATAAACTTCTGTTGTTTTAAGTCACCAAGTTTATAGTGACTTGTCACAGCAGCCGCAGGAACCTGGTACACTATCCTGTATCCCTACTGTACATAAACACTCACTACATAAACCTGTGCCACCCCCACCCCCACCTGTGGCTGTGGCCGAGGTGTCCGGAATCAGGATTATAAGAGAGTGAAATTTCTAAAAATTTATCTGGCAACCAGCATTGGATTGTCCAATTTTTATTTCCAGAGTAACAAGAAATGGGGAAAAAAATGTACCTATTATCATTATCAATTCATGAAAAGGACATTTCACATGAAAGTTATCTATAAAGAATAGTTCTTTCACTGGACTACATCCAAATTTATCGAAAACTCACAATAATCTTTTTCCCACTTTGCAATGATGCTCGCCAAAACTTCATTTCAGGTGGGGAGTTGGGGAGGTGGGACTCACTGGCTCTGCGCCCTCAGTCACAGTCGCTGTGCTCACTGACCTGCTCTGACCCCGGTCCCCTTGCCGTCCAAGAAAACTCCTGAGAAAATCTGACAGAGATGCAGAGGCGTGTTCCTTGTCATTTTCCTCTGTGAGTCAGGTTTAAATACAGATTTAAATACTCAAGGAGTGTCACTCCACATGTCGGTTGGCAAGGAAACTACTGATGATAAAAAATGAAAAAATTATCTTACTGTTAATATTTTTAAAGAATAACATTCATATGTTTTAAAGATGAATGAAAAAAGAGTGAGAAAAAACATATATAGCATCAAGGGTTGAAAATGCGATAAAGAGAAATTTAAGAAGAAATAAGACAGCATATTAGGATGACGATAAAAGGGAGGAGGTGATCCCGCAGGATTTTATTTGCTGCAGCTTTCCTCGGGCCTCGTGGTCCTCTGTCTGCCCACCCAGTGGCGTTCACTGAGACAGAGGCAAATCAGGCTGAGAACAAAGGAACCATTTAAACATCTAAACAGGTGCCATTCATAACGGCAGCCTCGAAAATGCCTAAAACTTCTCTTAGGAAACGTGCAGGATCTGTGTGAAGTAAAGTGCAAAACTCGACTCAGGCACCTGATGGAGAAATCGTCCCAGCTGGGCCCCTCCTGGCATTGTGTACCCCAGAAACAGTGGCCCTGCTGGCCCTAGGCTCCCAAGCCTAGGGCCAATGTCCTCATTGTGCTGGGAGAAAGGGACTTTAAAAGTAACATCGCTGATTTCCTGAATAACTCCAGGCCAGGAGTCTGTTCTCACACACGGTTCTGAAAATTATCCTGCAGGCGCATTCAAAACCAACCCTCAAGTTTGAAACTACATTTCCTGACAGCTTTCTCACCTCTCCCTGTCCCTTCTCTACAAACTCGAGACCCTCTGCTTGTTTTGCCTGCAAGCTGGCAAGATGTTTCTTTTTAAAAAAAACTTTAAGCATTCGCTAAACTGCTCAAGTGGGAGTGATACCTTAAGCCACCATCTCGTAGGCGAGGTCTTTCCCTCTGTGCAAACAGGCTTGCAAAATTCTTAGCTGACCTTGAAGTCACACATGAGAACCTCTGTTTCTGAATCACTGATCAGAGCCATTAAGAAAGCTTTGATTTGAGACAGGAGAATTTAGGATGAGGAACTGGTTTCTGTTTGAGAGTTTGTCCATCGGCTTTTCCATCATTATTTTTAAAGATAATGCTTGAAAAAATTTACAAATAAAGGACTAGAAAGGATTTGTGATCAATTCAAAGAAATTTCTTCAAATAGAAGAACTGAAGTTCAGAGAGGCCATGTGAACTACCAGCTGACATGGAGCTGGGTGATGGGAAAGCTGGGCCTTCTCAGTCACAGGCCTGCCTTTGACACCTGCTGTTTCTAGTCCTTCTCTGTTTCTGTTCTAGGAAGTTGAACAGAGGGAGTCCAAGATCAGAGAAAGAACCGCTGACTCCAGAAGACTTTCCCCTGTTGCCTCATTCAAGAAAAAATTGTTAAATCACGTCGTCCTTTATCCTGACTACATCGTCCAGCACCATAAATCCTGGTGGCCTTTCTGGGGGAGGCGAGGACGTTTCAACCCCAGCTACACCCTCTCCTTCCGGGTCATGAAGCATGTGACAGTGATCCAGACCGGTCCTTGGCAGGTTGGGTGTAATAAACGTATGTTGCCAGTTTGCCAAGTTCCATCTGCGTTGGTCTTTGCAACAATGTCAACCAAAACCAGACAAAGAGTGCCTTTGTTAAAAGCTTGGCTTCGTCACCAGTCCTGGTTGATGGTCAGAAAGATTCTGGAGAGAAGAGGCAGCTTGGGGTTAGAACCGAGTGAGACCTAGTATGTCGAGAACCACCAGTTGGCGGTTTTGTCTGCTTTTCTTTGAGGCTCATTTTTGCTTTTTAATCCTTCCAACAAAGGCCTTGGGCCTCCCTTGAAAAGCACAAATCTGTCCCTGTGTACGGGAAGCTGATGCTAACCAAACGGCCAGTTCATCATCAGAATGACGGGTTTCATTGCCAGTAATATTTGTCAATGAAAAGTAGTACGTGTATTTTAAATATTTTTTTCTCTAGATTAAATGTCCTAGAGACTTTCAGCCTTTCTGGTTAGAATCAAATTTAATTTCTTTCGTCAACTTTTGCCTCTCAGCTGCCCCGTGAGATTCGTAAACCCTGACCAGCCCATGCCTGTAGGAGCCTACCCAGGCCCAACTGGTGTCAAGACAATTTCTTGGTCTCCCATTGTGACTACATTTTTCTGAATCTCACATCATATGAAAAAAGATTGAACAGAAAATTGATGTACTGTATTTGTACGTAAGAGGTGGCCTAACTGTGCAGTCTAGATTCTGTAATGTTAGAATCTCTTTAACTTTTGAAGAACTTATGAGACCTCGGTATCTGATCCTATCATTAGAAATGGAATTGGCCTGGACATATGGTTTCCTTCTGTGCTTCTGAATCTTGTTGCTGCGTTTCCTTTTTTCTTTTCTTTTGTTGAGAATCCTACTGCCGAGACAGAAAGAGGATTTTTTTGATGTACAGTTAAATAAGACCTCCCCAAATCGTCCTGAGACTATTCAATACAAATAGATTCCGTTCTATTCCAACTTTTTCTTTAGTGGAGGAAAATAGTCTTAAGATTTAGGAATTTAGTTTCTCAGGCATGCAGGGAGTTCACTGAGCTGAAAACTACCCCAGAGCAGTGATGGGGTTCCCCCACCCCAAGCCTCAGCACCCCCTATACCAGCCGGCACACAAGCCTCTTCCAGCGACTCAGGCACAGCCCCCTACCGTTCCCAGTCACAAAGGAGAAGGTCCTTGTGTCCTTTCTGTAAACTCCTCGAGGCATGGAGACTTCAAAGGCACTGTCGAGACTGTGGGGGCGGGACCTAGGAGGGCCCTAGGTGTCAGCAAAAATGTCTCACAAGACCCCAATTTCTGCAGAGTGGCTTTGGTTTTTGGTTTCTTGCTCTTTGTTCCAACCAGGAAAGCATGCATCAGGGTCTCTGGCAGGAAGTTTCCTGAAGCTTCTGCCTGCTTCGAGGATGGTACTTAAACGGCTCGTTGGCGGTGTTTGTAGAGGTTGTTTGTTGTTTATTTGTTTTGATTCCTTGAGTCTTAAATAACATGATGAAACATTTGTGTTGCCCCTTCTGAGAAGTGGATAAAGAGTAAAAGAAAAACTGAATTAAATAACAAAGGTATTGGTATTCTCTGGTAGACTCGATCTTTCCTTCTTAGATTCTAGAAACTTCTATGAGGGGTACGTATCCAGCCTCAGTTAGGTGGTATCGTGCTTTATTTGTATTTCTAATATGTACATTAAGTAGGTGTGTGCACACGCACATGCACACACGCACGCACACTGGAGTCAGTCTGTTAGAAAGCCAGAGGCACCTGCTCTTCTCTCCCCCAGACTGAAGCTGGTCCTCTGTGAAACAGGAATGGCCACTCGCTCTGACCCCGCACACCTTGTGACACCCCCTGACACCCTGTGACACCATGTGATACCCCGTGACACCCCATGACACCCCGTGACACTGCGTGTGTCTGAAAATAACAAATGCTGGATGAGTTTCCCTGTTTACAACCACAGAGCTCCAAAGGTGGAGAAGGACTTAGGGACCACAGGAGGTGGCCCGCTGTTTGTCTTATACGTCAGGAGCTGGACCCAGGGAGGCAAAGTCACATGTCCAAGGACAGTGCCTGATCGTTGGCCGCGTAACAGCTAGAGGTCAGAGCCGCACCACCCCCCTGCAGTGTGTGTGGCCCCCGCTCACTGCACAATGCTGCCGAGGTCTGCTACCTGTGGTCCCTAGCAAGTCAGGTGGCTCCCGAGAGGACAAACAAAAGGGTCACAAATAAACAGTAACCCTGCAATGGCTCAGCCAGCACCAAGGGTTTAGATTATGTTCATTATGCCCTGGGCCAACCATGTGTATTACTTAATGCAGCTTCCCAACAAGCCCATGAAACGAGCACTCTCATCAGATGAGGAGAATGTGACTCTCAGAGGTGAGCGCACCTCGGCTTACGTGGCTGGGTGGTGACAGCATGGGCACCGAGTGGGACCATCTGGCTCCAGAACCAGCCTCTTCTTACTTCTCACACCTGAGACGACAGACAGGCAAAGGAGGGCAGGTGCGAATTTCAGGTAGAAGAAGCAGTGCCAGCGAGATGTACAGGATACGAGAGCAAACCCTGCCTGAGGCATGCTGAGTGTCCCGTGGGCACAAGCTCCGGTGTGACAGTGGGTCCAGTGCTGGGCGACAGGACCACAAGGAGGAAGGGGTCAGGCCATGAGGGCACAGTGGACAGCGTGCTCAGTGCTTAGATGCATCACGGCAAGACGCTGCATGCAGAGAAAAGGACCAAGTCAAATATTTAGCAGATAAAGAGGATCCAGTGACTTCCTGTCCACCCATCTAAATCGCCTTCCCAAGTGACATGATCGAGCTGATCTCTTCCTTGTACACACTGACTATCCTTGACAGTTAAAAAAAAAAAAATTCAGCAAATATGAAGATACAATACCTCAGTTTCTTTTTTAGTTTCAATCTTAGGCATATTATTCTCAAACTTCAAGTATAACAAATCGTATTAGAACAAACATGTTTCCTTCCATTAAAGTCATGTTTCGGGGTAACGTCAATTGGATGGTGTGGGAGGGATGGTCTAAATAGAAAAACCGGCGAGGGAGATCCAGTCAATAAGCCTCTCAGCCTTGGGCACAGATTCTGTGCCAGCCAAGAGATGTTTTATTCCAGCAGAGATGGCACGTTCCCTGTTATTTCTTTGCAAGATGAGCACAAGCAGTTGAACCGGAAGCTGGAATCAGCACAGAGGACCGTTTATTATTTATGAGATGGAAATAAACCACAGAAGCAGTCATGAAGTCTCACATAAAACTTCCCCATCTTCTGTGGACACAGCACTGCAACTAGCAAAGGACACATCCCCAAGCACATTCCACTCTGCAATCCAAGTTTGTCACCCAGGAACATGTGGCCTTATCCTGACCCAGGACCTTCATCCATCCCAGTGGTACCGTCCCCAAACCCGCCTGTAGGAAGCGAGTGCGGGAAGCTGGCCTGGCATGCTGGAAGGGTTCTGTGCACACACCACCGCTCCCACACGCAGTTCCGTCCTCTCCTTGGCTTCGCCTCTCTCACTTGGCACACTCCCCACCATGGTCCCTGTACTCCAGTTCTCTGCCACCCACCTGTTGTGAATTTCCCCTCCCAGCCTCATGGGATGAATCCCAACCACTGCCTTTCGGCCCTTTCTCCAGATGCTGTTGGGCACCCTCATCTGTAAAGTACCGAGAGGCTCAATCAGTTGGTACCCCGCTGAAGTCACAGCCCCGCTGGCAAAGAGTCCAGCCTCAGCCACTCGCAGGAGTGCCAGCTCCACACCGACGGCCACTGGGAGTTTGCTGCCATCGTGTCTCCAGGATCCAGAATGGGGCCTGGAGATCGTCAGTGCTCGTAAGTATTTGTTAAATGAGGGAAGTACATGCACTGGTAGGTGACGTTCTTGGCAAAATTTTTACATTTAAAAATAATTTAATGTCACCCTTTCCCCTGTAGTACCTGTTTTGTTGTTATGTATGATTGGAAATTCATTAACATCTTCAAATTTATGAAAATATTTTCATAAATGCATATATCTATTTGTAAATACTGACATAATCCATGTATTTATATGTTCTATATAATGTATATACATATATATGTATAAGTAAAAAAAGAGAGAAGCTTAAATTTTACTAAGTTAGTTCTATATGCCAGACACTGTGTTAAATATTTTGTATATTTTCCCATTTAATCTTCACAATAAGGCTTTGTGGTAGATATCATTACCTTTACTTTTTTTCTACATTAAGGAACAAAGGCTGGAGATTCAGGTGCCTTATGTATAGTCACACAAAGGCTATTTTTATGTTTAATTTTTAGAGGCTAATTTTAATCCATCTGGAATTTATGTTGGAATCTGGTATTTATTTTCAAGTTCATGGCTTCTTGGTTCCAAAATCTATCAGAACTGCAAGGAAAACACTGCACATATAAATCTACTTGTGGTATGTGTGAGAACGTGTGTGTGTGTGTGTGTGTGTGTGTGTGTGTGTGTGTGTGTGTGTGTGAAGGATCACTATCTCTCATGAGTTTCTTTAAGTGGTTCCGGAACTGTAAATGCTTACGAATCGTCGGTCTAAGAAATAATTTTATTCTGAATGAAGTGCCACTTTTCTGAATACTGTGAGTTAAAAGCCCATCCTTCTCCCTCATAATTTAAAATGTTAATTGTATCAACATCGAGGGCACTGATGTCAGAGACCTCAGCGATGCCACCACCCACAGGCTCTGCAGTTTTAGGCCACGAACTTCACTGAGCACAGACCCACATCTATAAAATGGGATGATAATGTAGCATTCCGTAAACCTGGGTTTAGGACTAAGTTAGTAATACAGGTAGAGTGTTTAGGATTAGAGAAGTGTACAGAAACAAGTAAAAATCCCCACAAACACATCCGGAGCCAGAACCCATTAGTATCTTAGTGTATATTTTATCAACACTACGATTACAAAGCTTGTATGATTTTGGGTCACCTTTTATTCACTTCACAGTACATTGTGAACATTTTCCCAGGATTCTTATTCTTCAGCATGCTCGTTTGTAAATGACTTCGTAATGATTCATGATTCCATCGTGCCGTGATCTGCTGACCCTCCTGTTTGGGTGGTGGTTTTCCCCATCCTTTGGTGATTATATTGGGCTCTGGGGACCGATGACTGGACCCGCACACCAATTAATCTGCACATCCTTGTCTAACTCACCGAATGTCTAAACCTAAGTGAGTTCTCCCCATTACGAGGAAACTGGAGAGAGAGCCTCATGAGTTTGTTAAGAGACTGAAATGAGATGAAATACATAAAAGTTCAGCATAACACTTGGCACGTGGTAAGCGCTGGATGAATGGTTGCTAATTTTATTCAAAACATTGGCATAAACATATTTGTCGATACATTTTTGTGTGCATTTATGATGCTTTGGTTAAGATGGAATCTTAGAGGTAAAATAGTTGAATCAAAGGTACGTTCATACATTTTTGATAGGTGTTGCTAAGCTTTCACCTGGCAATATTAACAAAGCAGCAAAGCTACTTTCGCTGAGGTTTGTGAAATGGCTTTCACTCCCTTATTTCACCAGCTTCAGATGATTTAGAGTCTTTTAATTGGTCATTTATATAGGCTGATATGGCATCTTGTTTTAATTTTTATTTCTTTAATTTCTAAGAAGATCGAACATTTTCATATTTCATAATATATTGCTTACCATTGCTTTTTTTGGAGGAATTGTTTGTTCTGTATTTTGCCCATTTTTCTGTTGAAGTTGTCAGAACATTTAGAAAGTATGAGCAAAATTCTTACATAGTCAAATACCAGCACTGGCACAGCTTCCTGTAAAGTTTTAATCTATCCAGAGTTTACTGGCTGTCTGGCATTGAGTCAGCTTTATTTTTCTAAGTCATCTGTTGTACATGGCCTCCTGTCACATGGATGGGGGTGATGTGGATGGGGGTAGGGATGCACAGCTGAACCCAAGGACTCCCAGTTCAAGTTGAAAAGTTTTCAAAGAGCAGGAAGTCATAGAGTTAAATCAGTAGCCAGAGTATATCAGAAACACACAAGAGTGAACACATTTCCTTAAGTCTGGACTTAACTAAAACCATAGGGGCAGATTTTTTCTATCATTTGGAAGTCATTTTCTCAAAATAATGAAACCCAGGAAAGTCAGACATTTGAAGACATCCTGGGTTTTAGCCTCGCCAGTGAGAAAACATTTATCAAATGTAATGATGTTCTATTCGATTTTTAATTCAATATCAACGTGTCATGGGACACGTTATTCTATTTTAACCATAGAACCCTTGGGTGGTAAGAGAATTCTTTTGCTAATTGAAAGAGTAGAATATATAAACATGTTTTATAAATGTAATACACACAAATGTACACCTTTGTGGGTATGTGTGTATTTATTTTTTCCAAACATTAAGGCCCCCAATGCAACACCCTCAATTACAAAGGAAGAAATTGAGGCTAGGACGATAGTCCAAATATTTTTGATCCCACCATCAATAAAAATAGTCATATATATCCTGAATCACATTCACATACTACTTAGTTAAGTTTATGGACTTTGTAAAATATAACATGCATACTAAAGTTTTTCAATGATACGATGAAAATAGATATAACGAGAGATTCTGATTTGTCCTTCTTCAACCCAGTGGGTCATTTCAAGGACACATGCACATACACTTGGGAATAACCAGAAGTGTTTAACAGGCTGGTGGAAAAGGATTAGCATTGTGGTCTTCTGGTTCCAAGTCACATTTATTGCTTCTGTATCGAACCGTTTCCATCCAAATATATATGCACGTGAGAACTGGGCCTAAATCGGTTGGATTAATGGTTTCCACTCCTGTAAACTCTATCCTTTGAAATCTCTTATTACCACAAGTAACTGAACTTTAGATTTCAGGCTAATATTAAAGGCACACTTTTGCCAACTTAGAATCCCCGAAAATGACTTCAAGGTTCCATCAGAGGGAATGCTTCAAATTGTTAATTTCCCGTCAGTCTCGCCTAACCCTGGCATGAACCTCTGGTATGTGCTTAGGAAGCGCCCCCCTCCCTCATCACGAAGCCCTGAACCAATGTAAAAATCCTAACATTATAACACAAAGAAATTTTTTAGGACACAACTTTGTCTTTTTGCTTTTGGGGGGAAAAGTGGATGAGTTTTTCTAATCCAAACCTACCCATAAACTGAATTTCTCATAAACTGAATTTCTGAAACATATCTGGCTCAATATGACCAGAATTCTCCTAAATGAAGTGTCCTAAAGCTGGACCTTTTATATTTAGAAGGAGCTAAGAAAAATGTGCTGCAGGGTTCATGACAGTTATTACCGACTCTGACTCGGGTTCATTGGCACCCCAGGCACAGCATATCCCGTTTCGGCCAGCTCTGGGGTCTCAACCCAGACTTGGAGAGAGAGTCATAGGTCCTGAGCACTCATTACGGGATGAGTGTGTGTGTATGTGTGTGCGCGCGTATGAGTGTAGGCATGCACGTGGGCATGTGCACATGAGCATGTACACACGCTTTCACGGGTGGTCATCTGGGTTGTTTGTATGCCATGCGTTTGCTGGGTCATCAACGCATCCCAGGTGGCTCTGGGCTTTTGGAAGCATGAGATGTCACACTAAGGAGAGACCCCACCCCTACAAGTGTCTACTTATTTACAGGGGGAGGGAAAGGGGGTATCTGTGTGGTTCTGAGGAGTCCACGTTGTTAGGAAGGAAGGGTCTCGGGAGCCCAGGGGCTGGGGTCAGCCTGGCGTCCCCTGTGCGTTCTCAGACCTTCAAAGCCAGCTCTCTGCAAGGCCATCAAAGAGGCATAAGAAATGAATCCCAAAAGCTAGCTGGCTTTGCCGCCCTCACTGGTGTAAACTAAGTGGTAAATCGTTGACTCCCCTAATTTGGAAAGACGGGGGGACCTCACCTCAGAGACCTAAGCCATGTCACTGAGCATGTGTGTCTCTGAGTTCTGTTGCTTGCTGCGGTGACCGCACCTGAGAACGGGTTCACTGTGGCCACATGAAGCGACCGCAGAAGAAGGAACGAACTGTGCTCTGTCGGTTGCCACGTGTGCAGTGCCAGGGCGGGGCTCCCCCAAGCCTGCTCCGGTCTCCTGTCCATCCACGTGGCTGGGGAGCATGGCACTGGGCCTGGACACGTCTGGTCACATGGACGCTCCCGCAGGGGAGTTGCTAGGCTGTGTTGCTCAGCGCCATGCCGGAGGCGGGAGAGGCCGTCATCTAGAGGGAGAGATGCTAGGAAGGATCAAGTGACGCTCTGCACGTGAGCAGAGGAGGCGAGAACGGAGCGGACGGCTCACGAGTGGCGCATATGAGCTAAGCGAACACAGGTGGCATTGCAGCCTGGTGTGCAATTAAGGTTTCCGCAGCAATGGAAAGAAGTGGTGGCGAATTAAGTGAACTCATGGCACACGGTGACAGGCCGACTTTAGAAACAATGGCTTTGTAGTATTGGGACTCTGTTTCCACTGTGAGCGGTGATTGAGTGCCACTAAAACCATCAGCTACCCCATCAAAGTTATTACATTGTTTTTTCTCTTGGCTCTTTCTGTATTTAATTGGTAAATGTTGTGTTTTATTTTTGTCTGGCAGTTGCATAGCTGGTTTATGTTTTATGTACTTTCCCCAACATTATAGTCAAATAACCTCAGGCTCGCTAGGCTCGCTCCGGCTTCCTGGACGAGGGACCCGCTCTTCCAGGCCCTGAGCAGCACGTGCGTTTCGTGAGGCTCACTGTCCTCTCCCCCTGCTCAGGCTCAGGGCTGGAGCATCAGCCCCGTTTCATCTGATGTCCCTGTGGGCTCTAGCGGCTAAAATGCAGAGAGCAGCGCTTCCGTTGACTAATCCAGTCAGGTGCCTACGTGCTTCTCAGATTTGTCTGTCTCTTGACCTTAAACCTGCTGGTTCTGAGTGTGGCGGGCAGGGAGCAAGCTGCTCAGGGCATCCTTCCAGGAAGGACTCGCTGCCCAGATGCCAGCTTCTGTGGGGTCAGCTGCTGTCACCGAGGCCCAGGGCCTTCCTGGGGTGGCCTGTGCCTGTGGGCCATCTGGCCAGCCGGGGACCATGCTGGGGACTCCCTGCTTCAGAGCTCCCTGCCAGGTCAGCCAGAGGCTCTTTTCATCTGCGTCACGGCTCACCTTCTTTCTCCTTATGAATTGAGAGTTTGTGTCCCCCAAATTTGTATGTGGGGTCCCATACACTGAACCCAGTGCAGCAGTACGTAGAGGTGGGCCTTTGGCTGTGGTCAGCCCCCATGAACAGATTCTGTGGCCTCATAATAGAGACCCCAGAGAGCTCCCCTAACTCCTTCTGCTCCATGAGGATGGAGCGAGGAGATGGCCCTCTGCAAGCTGGGCCCCCAGCACTATGAGCAATGCCCATCTGTTTTGTAAGGCACCTGGTCTGTGGTGTCATGGTAGCAAGGATGGACTGGGACACCCCCTGCCTCTTGCAGATTTGATCTCTAATGAACATCTTGCTCCCCTAACTCTACTCCAGCATCTGCTCCCAGAGAGCCCAATGGCGACCTGTCTGCACCCTCAGACTGACCATGCTTCACTGGCTGCCCCATTGTGTGCTCATCCCACCTGCCTCTCCCAATAGCCAGACATGCCTGGGGCGCCCCAGGACTCAAAGACCCCAACGCACATGCAGTCAGGAGGCTCACAGGCATTGTCTTTCTCAGAAGCCGCAGAGTGCCCTCCACTCATTGTGTGCTGGTTATGTTGCCGGCGCTTTTTCCAGCACTTCCTGTGGATTGTCTCAATACCAGGGTCATCCCAGTTCTTCAGGTGAGGAAACTGAGGTCCAGACAGTCGCTGCTCACAAACACCCCCAATTTAATTTTCATTTAAATTAAAAACCTGAAAGAAAGACTTTAGAACAGAAGAGCCACGAGTGGGGCAAAGAGGAGAAGGAAAGAGATGGCAGCAGTGTGGGGGTGCCGTGTAGGCAGAGGGCAGCTTAGGGAGATGTCTTGGTGAGAGGACTTTGCCATCTTCTGGGGACACATGTCTTGCCTTGTGACAATATTTCTTGGAACAAATATGACCAGCCTCTGAGTTCTGACCGTTCCTCTCACTGTGCTGACAGAAGAAGCTCGCCAACGGGCCTAATGAGCTCTTGCTCAGTTGGCTAGTGACCCAGCCCTGGGTACAGAAGTCACCGCAGCCCACCTCCCCGATCTCTGCCCACGCCACAGACACTTTTAACATTTTTTATTGTATTTTAAAATTTTTATTGTTTTATTTAAAAACCACATAAAATTTACCATCTTGACCATTTTCTGGTCTATGTTATGTGAAATGTTCACATTGATGTGAAATGAATCTCTAGACTCTTATCGTTCAAAGCTGAAACTCCACACTCTTTAGATAGCTCTCCCTCCCCCTCCCCCTCCCCCTGGTAACCTCCATGCTAGTTTTTGTTTCTATGAATTGAATGAGTTTAGAAACCTCATATACATGGAGTCGCACAGTGTTTGCTCTTTTCTGACTGGCTTATCCTACTCAGTATCATGTCGTCAAAGTTCATCCACGTTGTAGCCTGTGCCAGCATCTCCTTCCCTTTTGAAAAAGCTGAATAATAGCCCGCTGTGTGGATATACCACATCTTGTTTACCCTGTCATCTGCTGATGGTCCCCTGGGGGGCTTCCACCTCTTGGCTCTCGTGACAAGCACTGCTGTGGACATGGCCATGCAAACATTTGTTCAAGACCCAGCTTTCAGCGGGATTGCTAAGCCACGAGGTAGTTCCATTTTTAATTTTTTGAGGAACCACCTGTACTAGTCAGCTAGGATAGACTGGGTGGCTTGGACAAGAGAAATTTATTCTCTCACGGTTCTGGAGGCCGGAAGGCCAAGGTCAGGGGCTGGCAGGACTGGTTTCCAGTGAGAGCTCTCTCCGTGTTCAGTGTCCTCATCTGGCCTCTTCTCTGCGGCCGTGTCCTCATGAGGACACATGTCCAACTGGATTTTGGCTCCACCTTAATGGCCCTATTTAATGTTAATTACTGCCTTAAAGGCCTTATCACCAAAAGTCACATTGGAGGTTAGGGCTGCAACAAATGCATCTGAGGGGACACGATTCAGTCCCTAAGGCCACCAGGCCTTCCACAGTGCCCGGGGCTCCTGATTCTTCACAGCTTGGCCAACGCGTGTCATTGTTTGACAGTAGCCATTCTCACAGGTGACTGGCCCCTTCACATGGGGCTTGGGGGACGTGAATTGAGGAGCCATGCTTGTGCATTGGGTTCTCTCTATGGTGAGGCTTTCTGGGTGGGAAGTAGAGGAGCAGAACAGTGACATCACACAGAGGGAGGGATGTGTCGAGTGACTGTGGAGTTGCTTCTAGCAGGCTGGGTGACAGTCTCCTTCAGAGGTCACACACATTACGGATAACTGGTTCAAAGGAGGTAGGGCTCACACTTGCGTGCTCTCGTTACACCTCAGCCATGGCTGCAGCAGGCACTGAGCAGTCCTCGGTGGCCATCGACACCTGCTGCCTGACCCAAAGGGAAGCTACGGAGGAGCCGCACCCCAAAACTGCATGGGGAGAGGAGCACTGGATCCTGTTTGCCCGAATCTCGCCATCTGAGGACTTGAACTTAGTGACGGCAACCTCAGCATGGAGGCAAAGTGATTGCAGTAGGCTCTCTGAAAGGGCCACATGGTCCACCACGTCGTCCTTGGTTCCTGTAAAGCTCTGTTCCACACAAAGGACACTGCAAATTGGGAGGAATCAGAGCTTTCTTTAAAAACCCACTTTGTGAATTTTTAGCTCAGGATATTTTCCAAATTCTGTGCTCTGCCAGGCACATAAGGGATTATAGTCTTCGTTTATAAATACGTCAAATATATACAAATCCTGTGTGCAGAAACAAGGCACTGTGCCAGCTGTCAGAAACATCATCGAGGACCTTAGAACCAGGCGCAATAATCCACGTGTATAAGGATCTACAAAATTGAAAAACCATTTGCAAGAGATTCAACAACACAGGAAATGAAAGGTCACTTCCACCAGGATGACTGGGAAAGAATTTCAAAAAGGACATGGTATTTTAGCTTGGCTTTTAAGAGAGATCAAGCCAAGACCTATGGGGAAGAGTATTCTAGGCAGAGGGAAGACAAAACATAAATAAAAACGGTACTGAGACTAGGACACTGGGTGTATGAAAGAGGAACTCTACATAGTTCAATTTAGCTAGTAGAAATAAAGGTTGGGATCTAGTCTTAGAGGTTCCTGTGTTGTTATTTAAAACTTGGAAATGTCACTGTGTACTTAACATTTTATGATGAGAGATAAATATATAAAATATATAGTACCCACAGAGCCAATTTCCTTTTAAAATTCCAGTTCTGGACATGATAAACACATGCATATTAAAACATTAATAACCTTTTAGATGTGAATTGCGCCTGTTGCTCTAACAGGGCTATAGGAAGTTAGAGACACAAATGAAAAGATCACACACATGTATCAAAGGAGTGGTAGGGAGGGGGCTCTGCTGAAACTGCAGAACCACCTCTCTGCCCCTTCCAGCAGCTGACATTGAAATGAGGCAAGGTCAGAAGGAGCCGCAAATATGCCTGGCCTTTAAGATCTATAAATAGGAGGTGGGCTATTTATATATGACCTACTTCCAAATACCTTTCATTTTAAGACGCTGCTGGGACAGCCACCAGGGTGTCGTTCTGGGCAGTCCAGAAGTGCACAGTTCCCGGCAAGGACACCTGGCCATCCTGGCGGTTAGCTCCTACAGCCCTGAGCCCACAGTTCTGCCTTTACAGGTGCATCGTTTTCATGGCGGACCTGGTACACAACCTATGAAACTCAACACACTCATATTTTTATTATGACAGGGTGCAAACATACACTAAGTGTAGAAAATAGCACAATGAACTTATACATACCTATTGCATAGGTCTGGTAATTATCTTTGCCACATTTGCTTTACCCATTCAATTTTTTAAGCTCCTGAGGCACCGTGAAGCATTCTAGGCTTTGCCATCCCATTTCTGCTGCTGCACTTGGTGTCTTTCATATGAGTGAACATTTTCTAAAATAACCTGAATGAGATTCAGACACTCGAGGTTAATAGTGATTCTTCTGTATCATCTAATTCCAGCTTATAATCAAATCGCCCCTGTTGTCTCAAACATGCTTTTTTTTTTTTTTAAAGTTGGTTTGTTTGGGTAAGAATCTAAAGAAGGTCCACACTTGACATGTGGTGGCTATACCTCTTGAGACTCTTAATTAAGAGCAGCCCGCTACCTACCTCCCCTCTCTGCATGACCTTGACTTACTTAAGCTGGGTCCGTTTTCTCACAGGATATACCACCTTCCACATCTGTCTTTTAGCTCCTTGTGGTATTAGTTAACCATTCCTCTGTACTGCAAAATACATTTCTGAATTGAAATTGTCGGTGTTCTACATATTAATATTCTCCATGGGAAGAGACAAATAAGCTAAGAGAGTTTATTGGAATAAACACAAGCTTTAAAAAAAAAATTTAATGCCAGCTTTATTACTTACTGTGTTCATATTTGTACCCATCATTTAACTTCTCCAAGTTAGTTTCATTGTGAGCACCCAGTAACTTCATGGGGTTACTTCCCGTGAGGACTAATGGGAACTTGTAAAGGACCAGATGCAGTGACAAGTGCCGATAGGAGGCACAGCGACACTGGAGCTACGTAGAAAACTGTTCTAGAGTGCATCTGCTCTAGTTTACGCTCAGGGCCTTCTGAGGGACTGGTGGGTTGGAAGAAGTTATCAAGACTTTTGGTTTATTTCCCAGATTTCAAAAGATAGGTATCTTCGTCATTATGAACACAATGGCGGGCTCTCTCTTGGAGGATTCTTAGATGGACCAGTGGTCACTTAAAATAAACCTAGTTTAAAAGCCACTTTTATGAAGTGGAAAAGCTGTTGGCATTAATCCTGACAAGATGGTCTAGATTAAAGACCTAACAGTGTTTTGTTTTGCGTGGGAAAGAAGAAGAATTTGTGAGTTAAGTTGTGTCCTTTAGTCTGGCCCATAACTAAAGGCAGGAGGGTGCCCTGTCTGTGGACAGATGCCAATCTGCCCTGGACTTCAACAAGGGTGTTGGTGCCTTGGTGAGTGAGGTTCAGTCTTCTGAGGGGGTTCTTATAATCTGTGCCCCAGGGGCCTTCGGAAGCATCTGGGAGCTCAGGCTGTCACTGCTTCTCTGTGTTTCGGGAATACTTCATCAATGAAGGCCTCCATTTCACCTCCTCCATTTCACATGAAAAGTGGACCAGGGAGCTATGATGACACAAACACAACTCTTTCTGCTCTTCTGTCGGCTCGATGATAACAACTTCCTACTTATTACAATTTATGACACCGACATAACACAAATGTCTGAATGCACCAGAAATGAGGGGGTGGTCCTGAAGAACTAGTTGTGGGAACCCCTGCATCAGAAGCATCCAGGACACCAGTTAAAATGCATTCCTCCAGGCCCTGCTTCACATCTAGTGAATCAAAATCTCCGATGCAGAATCCAGGAATCTGCATTTTAACAGGCATGCTGCGGTGTGAGAATCTGTGGGATATTCCAGCAGGACACTTCCCAGGGATGATGTACCTGGCCCAGAGTCATGCAGTTACGAAATGGAGAAACTGATGTTTTAATCCTCATTTCTAACAGCTTTCATTAACCATGCCTACCAACCTTACATAGCATTTAGCTTACTGGCGAACCTGTCTTTGCAATGCCTTAAGATGCTGCACGATTTCTCTCTTCTATTCTTTTCAGGAAGAGAGATTCATCAGAGCAGGGTTTGGGCCCTTTTCCCTTTACTCACTAGTAGTTCACGTCCCAGCCCCTACGCCCTCCTTATTCTCCCACCCTCCAAAGTTTGTCCTTCTTAAGTGAAGAAATTTCTGATATTGAGTCCTGGCAAGTTTGAAATAAAAATTGAAAATGCAATGCAGAGCCTTGGTACCAGTTTACAGAATTTCTTTAGATTATTTGTACGTACTTACAACAGCTATTTCATGTCTATGATATGGGAGGTGGTGATCATAATTCACTCCCTGACTTAACGACAGCATAATGCAAAAGCTATGATTCCCCTATGCAGAAATTTAGAAACAGAAGGGGATGAAGAGACTAGAAAGAAACCACACATACACACAAAAAGGGGGCGGTGGTATTAGAAAGAGATCCACATTGAAGCACTACACACATTTTGAGGACTGAAGACATGTCATCGGTTTACCAATGTGTCAAGGTACGTGCAGTTAAAGTTCTGGCTGTTTCTAGCATTTAAGTTGTGTGATGTCCAGTGGTAACCGAGTTAAGAAAGAGGAGGGCACTTGGCTTAGATTTCAGAAGCCTCTAATGGGGTCTGGGGCAGGACATCTGTCTTGGCTTTTATCTCATGTCCTGAATGAATGATTGTAGGAGTGAGCTTCTGAGATCTTCTTGCCCAAGAATACATGTGTATCTAGCACCCTGAAGTTCAAGCCTTTGGAAGACAACGGGGAGACTGTAAGGGCCAGACAGCTGCATCAGGACCCCTACCCTGCCTCTCAAGCAATTCTCAGCGCTAAGGTCCCCAGACTTGCCGGAGGCGTGTTTGCAAGGGGTTTGTAACTACAGTAAAGGGCAGAGGGCTTTAACTTGCCCTTTTTACATTTCTGTTCCTTAAGAGTGCAGATCACATTTCCTGTATTTCTTCCATTTTCCTTTTTCTCATTTTAGTTCATTTTTATTAAATCTTCCACCATTTTGTTATGCTTTTTAATAAGCTTTATTTATTTATTTTTGAGCAGTTTCAGGTTCACAGTAATGTTGAGCCAATGGTATAAACATTTCCCATTTACCCCCAGATCCCACATGTGCATGGCCTCCCTCATTATCATTGCCTCCCACCAGAGCAGTGCGTTTGTTATAGTGGATGAAGTCATGTTGACACGTCACCCTCACCCAAAGTCCATAGTTTACGTTAGAGTTCATTGTTGTGTTTTTTTTTATACACATTTCCCCATTTTTTTTTTTGTAGAGAAGCTTACTTTATTTTTAAAATTATTTATTTATTTTATGGTGACATTGGTTAACAAAATCCAATACGTTTCAGCAGTATACTTTAACAGTAAAGCATATATATATTTACACTGTGTTCACCTCCCAGTTAGATTTCTTTCTGTCATCACATATTTGACCGCATTTACCACGTCTACCTCCCCCTTGCCCCTCTCCCCTCCACTCTGGAACCACTAGTCTATTGTCCATGTCCATGAGTCTTGTTTGTTTGTCCTGTTCATTTGTTGTTTTTAGGTTTATATCTCACATATAAGTGATATCATGTGATTTTTCAACTTTTTCTGTTTGGCTTATTTCCCTTAGCATAATTATCTTGTGGTCCATCCATGTTGTCACAAATGGCAATATTTCATCTCTTCTTATGGCCAAGTAATATTCCATTGTATACATGTACCACATCTTCTTTAGCCAATCATCTATCGTAGGACACTTTGGTTGCTTCCATGTCCTGGCCACTGTGAATAATGCTGCTATGAACATCAGTGTGCAAATATCTTTTTGGATGTGGGTTTTCAAGTCTTTAGGGGTAAATACCAAGTAGAGGGATTGCTGGATCATATGGTAGATCAAGTCTTAGTTTTGAGGAACCTCCATACTGTTTTCCATTATTGTTGTATTTTAAGAGTTCTTTGTATATTTTAAATCACATGTTTTTATCAGATATGTCTTTTGAAAATATTATCTCCAAGTATGTGGCTTTTCATTCTCTTGACTATCTTTTTAAAATCGAATTGATGCCTCTTAAATTTTTTCTCTTTCAGTGGCAAAGTTTTTATCTGTAACTTCTCTCAGTCACTAAATTCCAAATTCTGCTATTGCTAATGCCTCTTCTGTCACTTCTTTTTCATCCCCATGGACCCAGATCACTGTCAGGTCACAGTCATCTCTTGGACCACTGCACTAGCCTCCTGCTAGATTACTCTAGGTTCATTTCTTCTTAGAATCCATCCTTTGTATCTGTACAGCTTCATTTCCAAACATGGATATGATCACACTGTGTTCACTCAAAACAACTTATGCAGAGTAAAGCGCAGACTCTAGCCCTGATGTTCAAGGCTCCTCATATGGGCCTTGTTTCAACGCGGAGGACCAGCTCGCTGAAATGGAGTCCCTATCCTAGAATATCAGGGGGCGGGCTGGAAGGTCTGCACCGCCCCCCACCCTTACTCCCGCCCCCGCCGGCGACGTGTATGCATTTGCCTTGGTGAGTGGACGAACTCGCGTTACCCTCCCACGTGGCTTTCTACAGCCCGGATTCTGGGGAGGTAGTTCTGATTTTCAGGAATCTCCGGAGCGATCTGACCTGACTCCAAAACTGCGTGGGATCGGCGGTGGTGACAACAATGCCAAAACCCAAAATAGGATTTATTTACTTATTTACATACTTTCTTGATTGATTGATTGCTAGTTATAGCCTTCGCGTAGTCATAAGCAATCGCGTTAAAACCAGCCGGGAAGGCAAAATGCTTTTAGTAGCGAAAACGCCCAGAACCTGGCAGCGCAGACCTTGAGGGGCGGCCCTTCAAGTATCGCGAGGGCAGGCCCCGCGCTAACTTTCTACGTCTCTCGCGAGAACGAAGGCTTCAACTTCCGGTTCGGCGCAATGCAGCGGCGTCTCCTGGGGCAATGGCAATGGCGGCCGCCGCGGCTGAGCGGCTCTTCTCGCTGGAGCTGCTAGTAGATTGGGTGCGCCTGGACGCCGGGCCGCCGCCGCCGCTGCCTCCGCCGCCCGTGGTCGCGGGCGAGGGAGAAGAGAAAGAGGCCTCGCCGCTGTGGCCATCGCGCGTCCTGTGCCCCGCCGTGGCCCTCCGCCTGCTGGACTTCCCCACGCTGCTGGTGTACCCGCCCGGCGGCTCCGCCGCCCCCGCCCCGGAACCCTGGCCCGGCCTGGTCGTCTTCGGTCGCGGCAAGTCGTGCCTCTTCCGCCTGCGCCCCGCCACGCTGCGCCGCCGGCTCCTTACGAGCCCGCTCCACGCCTTGCTGCTGCAGTTGCCCCCCGGGCGCCCGACCCCCGCGCCGCAGCTGCTGGGCTCCTGCAGCGTCCCGCTGGCCGCCGCGGCCCGCAGGGTCCTAGGGCCGGCCGCTTCCGGTTGCTCCCACGGTCACCGGGGAACTTTTCCCTTGCATAACCGAGTGGGGCAGCGGATTGGGGACATCGCGCTGGGCTACCGTCTGACTGTCCTAGGAAGCAGCGTGCTGGGCCACCTCAAGCGGCCGGTCACGCCCACAGGAGGTAGAGTGGACGGCGTGGAGGTGCAGCAGGCGGTCGAGGCCAGTTCCCCAGCCCCGCAGGAAATACAGCCACAGTGGCCAGGCTCCGGGCCAAGCCCGGGTGCCCATCGGACCCCCGAGGTTTCGAAAATCGCGGAGGCACGGAAGGGTTTGAAGGGGGCAGTTTTCTACAGCAGGACCAGCTCTGGGGATACGGGGCCTCTGGAAAATGGCAACACCGACTCTGTTTGTTCAGATGCCAGCGGCGTGGGAAGTGCCATCCCCCCAAACCAAGACGTCACAGAGTTGGACATGGAAACTAACACCTTTTGCCCTCCTCCTCTGTATTACACTCATCTGACCCAAGGAAAGAGGCCTCCTGCACAGGGTAAAATCACCATTAATCCTCAAATGAATATACCTGAGGAACTAGATGGTACTCTTCCAGAAGAAAAACTTGTAAATCCCCCAACACATACCGATTCTCTAAAACACACCAATTCTGCAACAGGTGAGAGTCCTCCAGGGCTTGTTAATCCCCCACATGTTCAGGAAGTGGGAGCGAGTAATCAAAGTACATGTCAGCCTCAAACTTACATGCAGCCTCCAACTGAACAAAACAGAATCGATACAATAAGGCAGCTGCCTTTGCTAAACGCTTTGTTGATTGAGCTGTCCTTGTTAAACAACCAGCCGGTGGCAAGCCCTGCTCACATACACCCCCACTTAGCTTGGTTATACAGAACTGAGGATGAGAAGGCACCGGAATCTAATGCCAAATCTACATGTAAATCTGAATCTAAGAAAGACAGCCTTCCTATGGAGGAAAAAAAAAAGTTAGTGAGTCTTCAGTATAAAAAGAACCAGACTGAAAATCTTAAGAAAGGTAAATATTTTGAAAAGAACAGTGGTGCTCCCCAAAAAAGAGTTCCTAGGGGGAAGCTGCTTTATGGATTAACAAATACACTTAAACTGCGTTTAAAGCAAACAAATCCTGGTATGTTGGTAGTACACGAAAAGAGAGAGCAATATAGAAAAATGCAAGCACAGATGTTGGCTGCAAAATTCAGAAGTCCATCATCCAAAGTTAAAGTGTTAAGCTTTGCAGAGCAACATCAGAAGCCACACCAGCTGCCTAAAGATAAGTATTTAGAATCAGGCGCATCTTTTGCTGAAAACAATGATACCTTAAAGCAAATAAGTGCAGTTTTTGATGACCTCAGCACAACTAAAGAAACCATACTGAAATGTACAACTGAAAAGGCAGTTGACTGTGATGAAAATAGAACCAGTAATGGTTCATTTGAAGAAATTTTGAGTCCTGCAAAGTCCATTGTTTCAGAAAGGTTTACTAATGCAAACGATTTGGAAGGAAAAGTGGAAATGAAAGTCCAAAGTCCATTTGTTTTCCAACAGGTTGAAGTCATTGATAGAGTTGTAGCAGATAAAACAATGGATGATAGCCAAGTCAAAACCACTGATAATGACATTCTTACTGCTGATGTGAGTGTAAATAAACCAAGTGAAAAGAGTTGCTCTGAAAGCATCTCGGAACTAAAGTACTCTGATGACTTTACTAGTCCTTGCTATTCTGAAGATTTCTGTACTACTGAGGATACCAACAGAATTTTGCAAGCTCATGATAGGAGTCCAGGCACAGAAAATTCAAAAAGTAGCCAATATACAAGGAAGTCCAGTGAAACAAGATCAGTCATGAGGAAAAATAGCAGTGGAAAGAGTTCTGTTCTTAGCCCACCTTACTCGGCTGGGTCACCAGTACACTCGTGTAAAAGATCTCATCTTCCAAAGACTCGAGATAAAAGTTTGGAGGAAGCATCTACTGTCTCTACCAGTGACTTATCTTCACATTGGACTGATGAGAAAGAAAACCAGATAGACCAAAATGGCATGCATGGTTCTAAAGATAGAACAAGGGGTCAAGACGTCTCTCTTAAAACAAGAACTGGTTTCAAGTCTTTAGAAAGAAGCCAATCACCTCAGACATCTCAAATGAGTTCTTATCTGCCATCTAATTTGTCAGAACTGGAGCTTAATGTTCTGGACAACAGTACGCCAGACTACTTTGGAGAAGACAGTGATGAAGTTGGTTCACTGAATATTTCCAAGCAATGCAAAGATATATGTGAATTAGTAATAAACAAACTTCCAGGCTACACGGTGTAAAAATTGCTTTAAAAAAAACATTTAGTTTTTTATAACCTATGTGTGCTGTTAGTGAAACAATTTTAATAACTTTACATTTTTTGTACGTAAATTATGAAGTTATTTTTATGAAATGTCATTTTAATATTTAGTGTTCTCCAATTAAATTGACAATATTGATCATGAAATCACCTGATAATCTAGGTAAGATTTAAGATGTTTAATCTTACTAAAATAAAAGTGTCTGTTGGCCTAAACCTTCTCTCTCAAAGTGCCCTATAGTATCAATCACTCTCAAGCTGGCTTCATGCATGCCATTGAAAAAAAGCCAATTAATGAGGATAGCTTCACATTTTAATGGGAATAAGTCACTTAAGTATGGAGGGCTTACTGTGTGAGACACAGAAAGGTACAAAAATAAGGTAGAGCCACAGTGCTCTTTATATTTTGTTTGTTTCTTTGCTTTAATCATAATTCATGTGATTGTATGATTAATGTTTATCTTCTGTTAGGCCTGAGTTGTGTGATGGGAGCGGGCCAATGTCTGTTTTGCACACTAATATGTCCTTGGTACCTCTCACCTAGGTATGCTCAGGGTGCAATAAAAGCATCTGTTGAACAATTAGTGAAGGCTATGCATTTAAAATACCTAACAGGAGGGAATAGAATTAAGCAGTAAAAACCAACAGAAAGCCTAAAAATAAACCTGCATAAAATTTTTCTTGGAGATATGGTTATTCACTGTGATATTTTTGTTTGCCTGGATATAAACAGCCCTCAGGCAATCTGTGAAGTGTTTGGAGAAAGCAGCTAAAAATGGCTTCTTCCTATACAATTCAATTTCTTGTCATTTTAAGTTTTTCAGTAGTAATTTTTAATGTATGAAAGATGGTTTTTATGAAGTCTAGTCATAATTTCGTTAGTTGTACACTTACATCTTTTTCTATGTTGAAATATTTACATGTGTTTTCTGTCTATTACATTTTGATTTTTATACTTTTTACTATAGCTAACTTTTTGGATGCCTGATGAGGCCCTAGTTTTCCTTTCTTAGTAGGTAATTAATTATGCAGACATCATCTTTCAAATGATCATAAGAATAGATAAGATTTAGAGGATAGTAAGAGATGAAGATGTTATATTTTGAAGAACAATATGAATAAAAGGATAATGATGGGAATGAGCGTGATGTATTCATGGGACTGTGACTGGAATGGTAAAAAGAATTTATTGAGTTCGCATAACATCTACTCGGTGTGTAAATTGTTAGCAATTTCTCATTACTATGGAAGAGACAAAGAATAGAAGCAATTACATCAGATTAACCAGAGACATTCCACCAACTGTTTTACTTATTTGAGAGTAAGTGATGAGAGGTGAGGAAAGAGAAGAATTTATTGTGTCTAAGATACAACAAAGACTAAAGAACTGACCTACTTTAAGTAGTCAAATGAGCTTCTCTTTGTTAGTACATGAATATTTATTTCTAGAATTATGGTGTGGGCTTTTCTAGCTTATAGTGAAAGTACCTGTTGTCATATAGACATTGAGTACTTCCTATCTGTATCTTGTCTTCAAATTCCATTTCATGTTTTAATTCTACACCCTATAAACTTAGTTTGTAAAGAATGTCATAATAGCTACTACTCCTGGAGCCTTATCTCCTAATTGCTTACAATCATTAAAACATGAAATGGTATTTCAGGGTCACAAAGAAGGGAAGACGCTGTCAATTGTAAAACTAAGCTAGTGCAATCCAGCTTTTCTGAACAGCATAGGTGTCAAAACTGCTATAGGCAAAACAGAATGAGAGAGGGTCCAAAAGGCAACACGAGTATGTGTGTGTGTGTGTGGTGGAGGGAGGGGGGGTAGCATCGGGAGCCACCTCTGTGGTAGCAGTAGCTGCGTTTAGTTTTCCACCTGTACGAGCCATGGCATTTATTGTGGAATTAAACATGGGAACCAAACTTTTATTTGTTGCCAACAGGTCAAAACCGTAAGTTAAGAAAACCTTTTAACTACCAGATTGTGTTGTTGGTAAGGCAAAGAAATTTCATAGCAAAGAAAGCAACATATAAATAAGATAAACAATATTTACCTTTTCCCTGTTGTTAATGGCCCTTGGGCCTCGAGATGTAGCCATCCTTCTGGCTCTTTGTGTTTTAGTTTGGACTGGAATATTCAGAGTTGTACCGAATGACAGTTTGTGAACCAAGGCTACTGAGTCCGTCTCTTCTCATTTTTAACCTGGAATAATGCAGGGAACACTTACTTGGTCAAGAACCAAGCCGTTTTCACTGCTTTTCTCCCAAGATCTGTCACGCCAGGAAATAACAAACTTCATGAGGAGCCTCATCGGGGTGGCTCCCCGAGCTGCAGCGCTGGCAGTACCCCCTTGCTCTCTGGGCACTGCCGCATCTCTATTATACTAATTCATGTATTCCAAAAAATATATTAAATTTAAATGAGAATTTTTGCTTAAAATCATTTATTAGGGAAAGGTTATGATCCTTTTCTTCCAAAACCCCACTGAAATGACAAGAGATGTAAAAATAAGTGCGAGCCCCTAATAGCCCTGGGAAACAGGAAGTGCTGCTGGCGGACAGGACAGTCAGAAAGGACACAAAGCAGATGGCATGGGCTGATGAGAAGGGGCTCAGAGGTCTAGTCCCCATGGAACCCGGGGAGGGTGCTGCTGGCAAGGAGAGGGGACCCTGTGTGTTCTCTAACAGCCCGGGTGAACAGGTGAACTGGCCCGCTGTCAGCAGGGGGGCTACGAAGGAAGCAGCCCCGAGGCCGAGGGAGGGGCTGGGTCTGGCCAAAAGGTATCTGCTGGGAGAGGTGTCGAAAAAATCTGGTATTTTTGCTTTTGACCCTGAAACATATTAGAAGTATCTTCCTCGGTTCTGCTGGGGACACCTCTGACCCTAGTGGAAGGTGAAGTGCCATTACCCTGGTGTGAGACACGAATGGCAAATGGCATTTGCATCCTGATCCTGTTGTATTGTTTTCTGGAGATTGGTTCTTTATTATGGGACTGATTTCAGGAGTGAATCAAATAGGCTTTGTCTAGCATGCATGACAATGAGCACGTGAGTGTGGGGCTGCGTGTGCACGTCGCAGAGACCTTGCTGTGGTATCTGCGTTGCTGCTCTGGGAAGATACATTTTCAGTTAAAGCTTCAGCCAGGATGTCAGCTTTTCCATTCAGAAGGTTTCAACAACCTTCTTAAAATGTTCTGTCTGGGTATTTCATGTATTTCCTTGGTAAGTACACAAAAATACTTGTCCCTTTCCTTTAAATGCCTTGGAGATGGGGGTGAGTTGAGTGGGGTAGGAGCTGTCAATAATGTGTCATCATGAAAGAGCCAGAAGCTTCTGTGTCAAGTGAGATGGGACTCAGTGGGAAGTTTGGGTTTTACAAAGAATCTTTGTGCTCACTGGTCCAGGAACAGGCCAGGATAGGAGATGAGATAAGCTCTGAGTGAGAGAGGAGACAAGGGCTGAAGGTCATTAGATGGAAAGAAAGGACATGGACTGGGATGGGTCGCCAAGTTTGTAAATGAGCTAGTTATCGCAGAGTCAGAAACCCGTACTTGTAAGCCTGACTGTTGAGGAAATTGTATGCTTTATTTGCTCATTTTTAATTTTCTTCTTGGTTCTTTTGAAGAATCTTCTAGTTAAGCTAAAATAAGATTAGGAAGTAGACTTAGCTGTGGCTGAAACCCTAGAGGAACAGCAAACATACAGAAAGACACGGGCCCTCAGCCCTCCTTTCTCCCCAGATTTCTCCTTCAGCTCTTCTCCTAAAAACCTTCAGGGCTTTGCTTTCTGTTTTCTTAAGGGAAACTGTCCAATTACAAAGAGTCTCACGCCCAACAGCTGCCTGGAGTACTGTATTTCACAACTTGTTTTGGTGTCAGCCCCATGCAGTGGACTGGGACTGAATTCTAGACCCAGAATGACATAAAAATAATGGATTGCTTTAGCTGTGGAGGAGCCTATTGTCAAAAAATTTGGTCTGAAAATTACTGCTTCCAAGTCCAGAATTCTTCCATTTATTTATTTATTTATTTATTTATTTATTTATTTATGTATGTATGTATGTATTTATCCATTTATTTATTTATTTATTATTTTTTTTAGGCGAGGCAACCCTTGGTTGACCTCATAGATTGCAAGAACCTTGTCAGCTTACAATCCCTTATTTTTTAATTTTTTATGCCTACAGCATCTGGTCTTATTAGGTGGTCTCCCATTCAAGTACTAACCAGGCCCGACCCTGCTCAGCTTCTGAGATCAAACAGGATTGGGCTTGTTCAGGGTGGCTTGGCTGTAAGATCTAGAATTCCTAAGACTGTTCCTGGTTCTTTGAGATGGCGCTTGGGAGCCTGAAGGAGGTCTTCCTCCTGTCCTGAGAAGGTCCAAGTGTGCGCATCGGCCTCTCACCAGCCAGGTCCTCCCCCTCCTCAGAAAAGCCGAAAGCCAAGTGTCTGGGGGCAGAGCTTCTGCTTTCTGGGGGAACTTACTTCACTCCAATGCTCCTTTTCCGGAATATGTGCTTGCTTGCTGCTGTCTTCCTACTTCATTGATCACACTGTCAAATTTTGCTAAAATGATGACCTGAAACTGAAACACGAAAGATGTCACAGTGTGCTATCACTGCTTCACGCTGAGCTGTTTGTGCTGAGTAAAGCTCACTCCCTCCTCACCCCACTAACTGGGGATTCCTGTTGGTGCGGACACCAGCCACCTCTGGTTGACACTAATGATTTCATACATCTAAAGGGTAAGCGTTCTGGGCTCCATCCAGTTGCCTAAAGCTTGCTTAACCCCATGCAGATTCACTCTCCTCTCAGTTTTCATCGAATCACAAAAGGTTTGATTCTTAAGGCCAAGGACTTTCACGTACATAACTAAGAGAGACCTTTGCAGAGTTGTAGAACTTTGCAAGAGACTTCTCTGTGTCCTGTTATAGAAAAGCAGTTGGAAGCTCTGGCTTAAATAAGACCAACTTCACCTCATGGGTGCCTTCCATGAATGTGTCTGTTGAGAATTTCTCTTTGGTCCTGTGTCCTCCCTCATCCCCAGTGAGGGGCCTACACATGCTTTCGTAAAGCGCATGCTGATTGGATGCTAGAGGAACCGAATGGAAGCTTGGTAAAGCTGGCATCTATCTTTGCTTTCTGTGCTTGCCTGCCTCACTGTTTAGCCGAGGACTGCTCTGCCATCCGGAAACCTGGGGGCTGGCGCTGGAAATGGTGCTCCATGAAACTAATCCCCTGATTCCCTGAGGAATAAATCAAGACCAGAACCCTTGGGTGGATACCTCCAACCAATCCGTTTGGCTGACAATCTTCGGTCCACCTAGGCTAAGCACAGAGGTGATCACAGACCAGGGAGAGACTTTTGCTCGCTCTTGATGTCACCTTTGTCCTCTGAGTTTGCTCTCAAGATCAGTTATACAACTGACTCCCCAGGAGTCTGCGTGCACTTTCGTGGCAGATGTTTTTCTGGCTTATCACTGTTCCAACATATGGCACCTCCTGAGAAGCAGCAGAAGAATGAAGTATTCTGATCACTGTGTCTCAAGTGCATTCTTGAAATAGCTGGGTTATAAAACTCACAACAAGTAAAACTTCCTTTAACACTTTCAGAGTGTGAGGAAGAGCTAGACCGTGGCACGTATTTAGACCACTTTGTACCTGAATCTAAATTTTTAACATTCTTTTATAGACAACCAGTTTCATTGTGTATATTTTAAAGAACAGAATGTAAATGACTATGCTTGACCTCAAATCTCTAGCCCCCTCACTTGTTTGTATTATGTAATATTTTAAACATTCAGAAAAATCAATACCTAGGGCGGGAATCACCAGCTTCTATGGTACGCGCATCTTCACCGGTGTCCTGTCGCTCTCCAAAGTAGCCGAATCCATTTACTGTGCTACCAGCAGCTTAGAACTATTGTTTCTTCATATTTTATCACAAAAATTGGTAAACATTAGACATTAAAAATGTTGTTGCTATATTTTACTACTATATCTTCACAGAAGTGTTGTCTAAATAACAATTACCAGGAAGCAAAATCTCAACCGATTGAGAAAATGCTCTGGAGAATGGCAATTTTGCAGCTTATTTCATACATTAGCATCAAAGGAGGGGATTTAAGGAGGGTCACATGACATCCATGGGTGGCAGATGAGGGAGTGGGGAGAAGACAAATCTGGGAAATCTCTGAGATCGGATGAAAAGCAAAATAGACGGACATCTCTTTTACTTCGGTAGGTACAGGACAGTTTATAAGGAACATTTAAAGCACATAGGGATGGCATTCGGGGAGTGAGACCACAGTGGGGACTCCGGCTCTTGGCTGGCTGTCATGCCCTCAAAGGGGTCTGGAAAGGAAAATTACACTGATGTTTCGAAGGCACGTTATGGTGGATGCACAGAGACAACAGACAATGAAATGACCTTTGCCGGGGAATCCGCAGGCCCGGGATGCTCAGAAGCGATCTCTAGGCGCCCTCCCTGGCCCTGTGCCCCTGGCTATGATTCCCCGGCTCACGCAGCCCTTCTTCTCATGGCCCCAAAACTCACCATCCAGGTCAGCGCATCTCTCCCACGGCTAGCACCGCGGGAGATCGTCCCAGCTGCGATCCCCAGCACAAAGCTGTCTTCTGAGTTCCAGTCTCCAAAGAGCATCCCAAATTTAACGGCTAGGAGATGGGACTTTTTATCTCTATGCCCCAAACAGTTCCTGTGTTTGTTTTCTGTGTCCCACCTTTGCCCACCCATGCTGCTGGCGTGAGGGAGCATGTCTGTGCACAGGCCGCGGGTGCTGGTTACTGCTTCCAGTTTGTCACTGGGAGGCACTGGCAGGAGATTGGAGGGTGCAGGGAGAGGGACATCGGGGCGTTGAGTTCCCTGACTCCGTTCCTGCCAGCCTGTGGCGGGGTTGGCAGAGGCTGCATCCTGCTAGAGGAGGAAGGTCACAGTGTCCACAGGACATTCCTCCAGAGCGGTGGCTACAAATACACTGTCCGTGAGTTCCAGGAACTGAGCTCACCCCTTGCCTTTCTGGCGAGGGAACATAATGGCTCCCCGCACTGCCAGTCCAGAGGTCCTACCCCATCCCTGGTGGTCGCCCTTAACCCTGCCATCTCATGTGATCCCTCTCTCCATTGAACTTCCTCTGTTGGCTGTCTGCACGTACCCTCTGTTCCGTGTGCAGGTGCTGGCTGACAGGACTCCCCATCAGTGAATCACCACAACTCCCCCACTGCTCAGGCTGTTGCGACCGGAATAACCAGACTCAACCTGAGTGCTCTGATATTAGAGGCAGTTTATTAGCCGGCGGCTGTCCTTCCAAAGGGGCAGCCCCAAAACATAAGGGTACGTGCAGGGTTTTAAGCCAAAAATCTCATTCTTTATTCTGTCTAAACACAAAGGTCTATTTTTCTTCTATTCACTACCTGTCGACCCACAGGTTGGGTGTGCAAGCAGGTGTACAGAAGCAGAAAGCGTAACGTTAAAATGTTAGGTTCCCATGGGTGATAGTCAAACAATAACTCTTAACAAGCAGGCAGGTGTCCAGAAGCGAGACATGGCGATTAGCACGTAGGCTCCTATCCTTAACCCATTACTACATCTTTGTGACCTTTTCAGTAGCACATCATTACAAGGCCACGAAGCTGGTGTCATCTGCCTCCTGCTCACCCTCCACACCCAGCCCAGTGGCCCATCTTATCCAGGCAGCTTCCTGCACACGTCTGACATCAACCTTCTCTCTCCTCACCATGACTACGTCGCAGCCTCCCTGCTGATCGCCATGGGACTCTTGCTTCTTTTGATCTATTCACAGGTAAAGTCAGGTAAAGTCATTTTTTTAAATATAAGTCATATCATATTTCCTCTCTGCTTAAAACTCATTAATGTCATTCTCAGATTTTGAGTAAAATCCACATTTCTTATTACGGGCCTACAAGGCATCGTGTGATTGGCCCTCCAGCCGCCTCTCCAGTTCATCTCGTACCTCACTCCGACTTGCCCTCTGATGCTCCAGGCACACCCTCCTCCCTGTTCTCCTTCGACCTAGTGAGTCATTCACACCTCAGGACCTTTGCCCACGCTCCTCCCTTTGAATGGAGTTCTCGATCCCCTTACCCTGCTCTTCACCTGTGCTTTATTATCCTTCAGGTTTCAGTTTAAATCTCACTTTGTCAGAGAGGATATGATCATCCTATTGAGTTAGGCTTCCCTACCCCACACCGCCCCCACAACTTCTTATCCTTGCTCCTCATTTAGAATTTATTCCAAGATGTGATTATGTCTGTTAACAGCTTTTTCTATTGTTTTTTTCCCCCTCACCTATTTATTTCTGTCTTTTTTGTTAGGCTGTAACCTTTTTGATGACAGAAACTTATGAGTGTTTTGTTCACCATTATATACCCAGCTTTTAATACAGCTCCTTACTGTATCCTGTCACACGATTCTGCTTGATAAATATTTGTTCAGTGCACACTTAAATATTCAAGTGCGAAAAAAGCAAGTAATGTTCTTTAAAAGGTTAACAATAAATAGCAATGGAAACTGAAGAGATAATTTTATTAACGAGAGAGAGAGAGAGAGAGAGAGAGAGAGAGAGAGAGAGAGAGAAAGAGAGAAAGAGAGACTGAGACTTCACATATATTTCTTTTTCCTCCCGAGGGAACGATCACCATTTAGATGTTCTTAGTCTGTTGAGGATCCAGAAAAACCACTTAGCTGCAGAGGAAATTTCAATTACACAGAGGAGATTAAAGTTTCAGCACTTGTGGCTAATTACAAAGATGTTTTCCATTATATATGCTCAAGGAAAAAAAAAAAAAGAAAGACATGAAAACCCAATGGAAAAGCATTTCAAGTGGTAATCAAATGATGCCAACCACAGGAAAACGAGTTCAAAGCCACACCTCTGAGCCGAGCCCTGAAGACGAGTCACTTAATAATGTGGTTTAAAGCTCAGGAACCCAAAACGTTGGGCTGGGTGGGAATATCGTAAGCCACAGTGCTGTACCAGAGCCATTGAACAAAGGGGTGACGGCCGGCTGCTTATCCGAGCACGCAACGGAGGTCCCTCCTCTGGGGTGTGTTTGTTATCGTATAACTAACCTACCACTTAGTATTCTTAGCTGTTAGATGCAGTTATTTTCCCACGTAGCCATGGCTTATTCCTCACGGCTGTGTGATGAATTTTGTGGCTAGGAACATGTTTTAACTTCTTTTTGTTGTTCAAATAATCTTTTGGAGGGCTGTTGTGAATGAACGTCTATTAACCTTGCTACTCAGAATCCATTCACTGACCTTGGGATGAGACGTGTACCATGCTCTTCCTCTGGTGAGGGCCCTGAACCCTGACTCTTCCGTGCTGTCAGTGGATGAACTTAATCCCACCACTTATCGGACATAGTGCCAGGGAAATCCAGTGGAAAGAGAAACTTTTCCCATCGGGCAGTATATTGTTATCAGAACCTGGAAAAATAAGCTAAGTGTATTTGAATGGGAAAAAAAAATATCTCCCATCAGCAATACTAGCTTTAAAAATGTGTTTAGAAAGAGATTCAGAATTAATGAATTGATTTTAGTGAACCTAAGCAAAACTCGATTTGAAAAATCTACCCTTGGATTAGCCTGAAATGAAAACGGATGTGGCAGAGAAAGGATTCAGCTAACGGAAAACATTAAGTTGATGCTTTTGCTAACCAGAGAAATAATCTATCACGGTCTACCCTTCGCATTGAGAAAAAGCTCTGAATATTTTCCAAAGTGTGAATTTGGTTTAAAAACACTAAATGGAAGAGAAATTCAGACGAAAACAGCAACGAAGGCCCTGTGACGACCTGTTGGTCCTCTTGTTGTCTGCCTCCCTCAGAGCTGGCTTTGGATCGGCTGATAAGGCCGCTCCACGACGATGGCCTCGCTCTTTCTTCTCTGCGTTCCCACCGTCTTTCCCACTAAACAGACCAGGAGCTATTCGAAGGCTGCACCATGAGTTCTCCCCACGAGACGCAGCCTGGGACTCGCAGAGGCTCCGCGGGTTCCATCCGGGCTGGACGTGGGCCGGGCCATGGCATCCGAGCCTGCCTCAGCTCAGGGGAGGACAAGACGTGGAGGAAATGGCAGGGTGGGAAGTGGGCGAGGTCAGGGACCCACCTGCCACGCGCCTCCGTGTGTGGTCCAGGTGCAGAGGTCCCTGCGGGTTTAGGACACGACAAGAGGCTGGGATGCTTGAAGTCGTCCTGGCCCGAGCTCAGTTGGGGCGACGGGAAGAGGGAAGAGCTTTTTCCTACAATGGGGCCCCTCGAAGATCTCACGTGGGGGCCTCTAGAGGACAGTTCTGACTGTGGCCAACACACGGGACAGACAGTTTGCCGTCTCGTCCAGGAGCAGCATGAGGGGTCGTCCTCACCCTCGACCCCAGTACTTAATACAGGCACTGGGACCATAAATATCAAACGAACAAATGTAGCAGGCAGATGATGATGTGTAAAGAAAATGTGTCATAACAATTTGAATGTTTTACTTAAATGCTTTTGTTTCCTGTTATGGTGAAGCCAGGGGAAACTCAAATGAGGAGGGTTCATTGAAGACTGGGCATTTTTATTCCCGAATATTTCCAGCAAAAGAAAGGCGGGTTCTCACCTTAGATTGCAGCCACTGGCAGCTGGAGTCAGGAACTCGTAGGATGATTGACCGCTAGATTCAGTAATGATCAGTGAGATTAAGTGATGACTCAGGGTTAATTTAAATGCACAGTCTTAAGTTCAGTGGGGAACAGATCTGTCTATATTTGCCCAAAGTTGAAGTATTATTGATGGTGGTACCAGTGATATAACTAGGAATAATAGATTAAAATTAAGAAAGAACATCTTTAGAGGAAGATAAGAAAAATTCTGTAGATGGGCGGACCTACTAGACTGTGAAATAGGCTTTCAGGTAAAGTGATGGAAACACAGTCCCTGGAGACACTCTAAATAAGAGACAATGAGCCAGGAAGTCCTTTTCGGGGAGGAGATAGATCTGCGTTGATGGCTGGAGCGGGAAGGGGGCAGGGAAGCGGGTGCAGACCGGGTGTGGCCCACAGGGAGGCCAGGACTCTGCGGAGGGGGTGGGGGGCTGCAACCCACCCAGGAGGAGAGAAGCAGAGTCAGTGTTAGCAGCAGGAGGAGAAACTAGAGCGTGACACACAGGCGGGTGCTCCAGGCTCATCAGGGAGGCCAGCGAGAAGCAGCCCTTGGTAACGGAAAAGCTTGGGTTCACAGTAAAATGAACAGCAGTGGGAGACTTGTCATGTGCCCCTGGCCCCCACAGACCCACGACCCCCAGCCGCAACACCCCCCCCCCCCGCACCACTGCGTCACATTGTCATGGCTGGTAAAGCTGCGACATCACCCAGGTCCAACGCGCTTGCGACTACATCGGGAGTGGCACGGTTGTGGTTTGGGTGCACTGCACAGGCACGTGTCCACCAATGTGTGTCCACCAACGTGTGTCCACCGACATGGCGCCATGCAGAGTCCCTGAAAGTTTCCGGTGCCTGCCTGCCCACCCTCTGCCTCCCACCGCCCTCTGCCTGGCAGCCACCAGTCTGTTTGTGTCTCCGTAGTTTCGCCTTCTCCTGAACTCGAGAGTTAAGCTCGCGCAGCATGTAGCCTTCCCTTACCTCGTCGTGTGTACTGACGTTCCCTCCACGTCTTTTCATGGCTGATAGCTCATTTCCTTTAAATACTGAATAATACTCCTTTGTCCAACGGACCACAGTTTGTTTTTCCATTTCCCTGCCAAAGGACGCTTTGATTGCATCTAAGTTTTGGCAATTATGAATAAAGCTGCTGCAAAAGTAAAAAAAAAAAATTCAGATGCAGACAGTAGGTCTAGGCCAGAGAGGAGCTCGATGAATGACAGTTTAGTCCTGACGTAGCAGGCGGTAGGGTTCAAGTGCAGACCTGAGCCGGGCTTAGTCCCGCACCATCGAACGCCACGGTCACTCACAGTCTCTGCTATTGGAGGAGCGGGCCGGTGGCGTGAGGGTGAGGGCGAGCTGTGTCTTACTGGTTTCTGTAAAACTAGTATGACCGAATGGATAAGAATCACGTTGTCAGAGCCCAGGCGTAAACGTGGGTGCAGGACAAGCTAGAAGAAGGAGAAGCTGGTAGGGACCATCCAGGAGCCTCTCAGAACAGGATGCAGAGCTCTGGCCTTCAGGCATTTTGTCCAAGTAAGAAATATGTGTCATGTTGTGACTCAGTGTACACATACACACACTCGCCTACACGTCTGTCACAGAACAATATACAAAACAAATTATGTATGACATGCTTTGAAATTACCTCTGTATTTTGCTTCATTTTATTGTTATCTTTTTAATGCTGGCTGGGATGCTCCTGATTGATTTTGTGACTGGCTCATGCTAAGTCACAGCCTGCAGTTTGAAGAGCGCTGGTCAGAAGATGCGTAAGCAATTAACTACAGCCGAATAAGACAATAATCAGAAAACATTCCTGAAGAACATGGCGAAGCACAGCTTCCCTTCCAGCGTGAACCCCAAGCAGCCGGCCCCTTCAGATCTGGGTGATGCAGGCAGCCACGTGGCGTAAAGGCACCACTGGCGCTGACAAACCACAAAGCCGTCCTTTAAACCAGGGCCCTGGCTGCTAGTCCAGGCCCTTTTAAAAACACAGACCCCACAAGAGTGTCAGGAGCATACCAGGGACTCCAGGCGTGCAGCCCAGGTAAATGCCCGTGGGTGGTTTGGGTAGCTCAGGACAGCGCCTGCGCCCTGCAGACATCGCAAAAAAAGTTCTTTTTATTTTTGGTAGGAAACATACTGTGAGTCTTCTAATCTAGGATGGAGTTGAAATGAATTTGCGAGTTAAACTTTAACCGCACCAAGCTTTCTCTACCCCAGACTGTTTTCTCAAGGACAGTCTCTTTTTGTGGTTTTTACAATTTCTTGTAGTCCAAATCTTTGGGGTGCGTTTTTTTTGTAAATTATTCTAGTTTTCTGCTGCTCTCCCTCCTGGCACACACTGTGCTGTATTCTCTTCCTGATGGCATGTCCTCTAACTTCCTTTCGGTAAAAGGCTTAGAGTGACCTTCTCTCTAGGGCATTTACTCCGTCCCTCTGTCTGAAAGTAGTGTCCCTCTGGCTGAAGATGGTGTCTTCCTTTTCTTTCGTGTCCTTAGCTGACATAGTTGATAGCCCTGGGGGTCCTTTATCTATCTTCCTTCCTGGCAGCTTTTAAGAAAAGTCCCTGGGCTCACACCTCATCATCTCAGGAACTATCCCCTGTGCCTCCCCGTGGGTCACTCCGCCCTTGGCTTCCCCTATGGGTCTTAATTATGTGTTTCTGAAAATTCCTTGGCTTTCTTGCAGACTCATGCCTGGATGGCAGTACAATGGGCTTTCAATGAATGGATCCTAGAAAAGAGACCTTTATGAACCACTGTGTTTGTGTTTTTAAAAAGGCAACACAAGATAATTGTCATCACCTTAGAAACCGGTGTGGGTTTGCTTTGTGGGATCTGTGGAGACAGGTTGTCCTTTGCCACCTTCTTTAAGAAGCGGGGCGTGACAGTGTTGGGGCTTCATGGGGTAGGGCCGGAAGGCTGTGGGTTGAGAGGCGGGCGCACTTGGATCTCAGCACTCGGTCTGCCACTTATTTGCTTTGTGGCTTTGGGCCAGCGACTTAGTCACTCTGACCCTCAGCTTCTTCACCTCTAAAATAAACATCGCACTATTTACATTAGTACAAGGAGGAATTAAATGAAATCCCATCTGTTAAGTAAGTACCTACCACAGCGGTGCTCATACTTGGCTGTGAATCGTCATCACATTGAGCAAGAAATTAACCAAGAACACAGAAGCCCGCACTGTCGGAGCACTGAGCTGGGGCAGGTTCTCCGTGTTTTTACCAGGAGACCCACGTGACTCTACACACACCGGAATCTGAGAGACAGCAGTCCAACCAATTGTAGACGTTCCGTATATGTTAGCCCGTGGGCCCATTTTTATACTCAGAATTGTAGTTGAAAAGAACAATTTAAAGAAATTCAAATGAAATTAATTTTGACTTAACTTTGACCTTCGAAGGCCAGCGATCTGGAGAGGAAAGGAGCTTAGTTGGGGATAAATGTCTCTCAACTGTAGCCTCCAAACTGAGTTCTGGCCAGATCGTTCAGCCTAAGGCTGCACATTCCTACTGGAAATTGTCATCTTGTACATATTGATAGGAAATGATACTCTAGAATTATGTAGCATTATACATTTAAAAATTAAAAGCCAAAATTAATCTCAACTTTAAGTTTATTTTTATTAGCTGTCTTTCATAGTTTGTACTTTTACTATATTATAGTTCATATTTAATAATATTTTTATAGCATGGCATCTGTGTTCTGTGACTCTTTTAACATGTCAAAGCATCCTGTTACCTGTATCTTCGATAGTGGTATTATTTTGTTTTCTTTATCTATTCATTTTATATCATGCCTCATTCCAGAACGAATCCAGGAGGCTTACAGAAATCTGTGGTCTTCAAGCTTCTGCCGAGGCTGTAGAAGGCTCGGGGGAGACACGCTCCCACTCTAACAGGAAAGTCAGAGAACCCACAAAAGTGGAGCTTTTCCTGAATCTGTAAGAGAGGAAGTGACAGGGCGACCAACAAACCTTGGGAGAGACAGGTGCTTCCAAGGTCACGAGCCTGGGCCTGCCTGTGAGAGAGGACAGCGCCAGGGAAGTGGGCAAAAAAATTTCAGATAGAGTTTTTAACAAATCACTGAAGGTCGAGCATAGGCTTTGCTCACGAGTAAAGAGCCCCTGGGAGTCACAAATATTTATTGAACGCTTACTCTGTACCAGGCACTGTGCTAAGTGCTGGGGACATACTGCCAACTAAGTGGACTCCTTCCTTCTTGGGAAGTAAGTGGCAGGACACGGAGTCATCGGAGCACCTGGCTCACTACCACTGGACCAACATGTGGACACTTACTGTGGCACCGTCCCCAGGGAATGTTCTGGCAGATGGCCAGCTCTTACAGGAGGTGGAAAACCTTTTCAAATAATTTCCCTGTTTCCCCCTCCTTTTTCTTCGGTGCTTGCTGTCTCATTTCTCTAAGAATTCTGGTGTGGACTTTCCACGCCTTCTGTATACTTTTCACTTTCCTCATATTTTTAACTTCTTTTGTTCTTCCTCCCCTCCCCCCACAGAAAAAGCCTGACAATATGTTTCCTTAGTTAAGGAGTCTGTCCCTTAAGTGTGGAGCACAGGGGGACGTGCCAGAGTATGGAGCAAAAGCCACCAAGGCAACTCTGGGACTTCTCTTACTCACCATTGCCTGATACCCCACAATTCAAGACTCCTTTCAGAAAGGTGTGCATTCTGACTGAGGTGTAAGTACCCCCAGGGAAGTAATTATTTTAAGTGTCATAAGTTATTTTGTATCGGGGTGATTGAGTTCATCTAAGTCTTTTTTGAGAACAGGTCTTGGGTAGAAACGATAGAAAAATGGTCACTGAAATTATTAGGGGAGGAGGTGGAGAAGGAAGGTCAAAGATAACGATCATTACAAAGAAGAAACAAGTCAGCTTTTCAAGCTGGAATATATTTACTGTACTGTCAAATTGTATTGCTAAGTTCCTTTAAAATGCTCTCTGAAACATGACATTAACAAGTAAAATGAGCTTCATGATAAGTATTAAAATTTCACTGATTATAACACTTGGGATAGAATGGCACTTGGGTATATGAAAAGATTTGAAAGTCCTCTCTATATTCAGTGCCTTGAAAGTATTCCTTCCTACAAACTACTTCCCACCCAGTCTCAAGGGTGAGAACTCTGCATTCTGAATACAGAGCATGAAGTCAGTGGACTCGACTTCAAGATTAAAGAAGAACATAAAGAGAGATTTTGGAATAATCAAAGAGGCATTAAAATTTTGAGACAGATCATTTGCTGGAGTATGATATACTTGGCATATACTCTACCCTCTCATATGTCAATTTCTGCCTTACATACACGAACCTAGATGCTTCTTACAATATCCTCGCTGTCCTCTTGAACAAAGCTCAGGTTTTAATCATTGATTATTCTTCAATTTTTGTACAACGGTTTCAATCATTTTTATCATTTTAATTGATTAATTTTAATAATGGATTTACAGTCCTATTAAACAATAAGGTTTTAATGTGAAAAAAAAAGTGCCTTAAATGAACACAGCACTTAAATGAATAGCAGTCGTGTGAAATTGTGTATGATGCCATCCAATATAAAATATGTGGACATAACAATTACAGACCATCTGTTAAGCTGGCATCTCGCTTGTACAGGAATGAAATTTCAATTAAGTTTTATTATCAGGAGGTGTAAATGACAGATCTCATATGAAAGTCCATAGTCAATAAACTGTCTAAAGAAAGGGTGGGATGTCACATAGTTAATGAATGGGATCAGATTTCGTGATTACATACCCTGTAAATAATGTGTTTGTTCACCAGCTCTTAGCAATGAGTGAGCTTGGTGGATGTTTTTAAAGCAATGCCCATATGGAAGGTAAATTGGAATGGCTGTGTGAGAGTCATCTGGTTAATGTGGCTTCACCACTTTAGCTGGAGAGGCTGACATTAAATCATTCATGAGATAAAAGGATCGTTTGAACGAGGAGAAACAAAAATCATGTCTACAAAGTCTCTAATAAATTTGATTTGCAGGAGTCGTGTATCTGCGGCTTGAAGACCAGTTCACAACTCTGAGGAGGTGATGTCGCGGCACAGCAGGTGGTCGGCTGTTCCCAGGCATTGCAGCCGGGACAGAGTCTGATGCTGTCGGCCATCTCAGGATGGGTTCTGGCTCATGCGTGGGAAAACCAACGGGCTCGGAGTGTTCGGCAGTGACACGCGTCCTGTGACTCAGAGGTCCTCATTTTCTGATCCATCGCGATTATTAATATCTGCCATTGCAGGGGATAGTCGAGAAAAATGAAATCACATCAACATTCTCCTTGCTCAAGTACTAACTTAGACAGCTGTCAAAAAGAAGCCTAATTTTCAGTCCCATAAAATAAGCTAAAAATACACCTAAACCACTTCTCTTCAGTGAGCTTCCGAAAAAGACTCAGTGAGTAGAACCCTAACTCATCAAGAAGGCACAAGCCACAGCTGAGGAGCCCTGGAAAGTTATTCAGACTCTCTCAGGACTTTCGCTGAGTAACACGTATGTGATTCAGTAGCTTGGGCAGGATTTGCCAGAGGCATCTGCCTGCTGGGTGACCTGTCGCCTGTGAGCCCAGATACTCCCACATTTCAAGGTTACTGAATGAGTATCACATCCCAGAGAGTGAATTCTGCAGTGACTGACTGTTAATTCAGCTCATCTAGCTTTTAACGGAGAATGGGCTTTTTCCTCCCTTCCTCCCTTTCTTCCTTCCTTCCTTCCTTCCTTCCTTCCTTCCTTCCTTCCTTCCTTCCTTCCTTTTTTCCTTCCTTCCTTCCTTCCTTCCTTCCTTCCTTCCTTCCTTCCTTCCTTCCTTCCTTCCTTCCTTTTATTCCTTTCTTTCCCTTTCTTTTCTTTCCTTTTTTCTTTTCTTTTTCTTTTATTGTTCTTCCTTCCTTCCTTCCTTCCTTCCTTCCTTCCTTCCTTCCTTCCTTTTTTTTCTTTCTTTCAGAAAATATTTCTTCAATGTTTGATAAAGAAAAAATGAGATTGTTCAGCGTTCCACTGCCCAGAAACTCTTCGTCTGCAGGGACGGGGCAAGTGGTGATGTGAGTGGCATGTGGGCCCAGGGCCTTGTTAATGGCATAGGTCAGTGGAAAGAATGGAGTCACCGCAGCGAGCTAGAGCACAAAAGAGCAGCTGGGTGGAGAGGTGGCCTTCCGGAGCCCGCCTTGCCTCTCCTTACAGCCATGAAGACTGTTTCCTTCTGTGAGTGTTTGGGGCTATTGAAAGTTATAAAAGAGCCTTAGATGAGGAGAACTGCTTCGTGGACTAGACGAAACAGCAGCGAGCTTGGAAAGTCATGGATTAATTTTGGCAAACCTTTTCGAAGAGAAATGTTTAAAAACAGCAGAAAGAAAGTGGATGAGAGAGATCAGGATAGAAAATAATGTAGTATAATAGAAGACTGACTTGAGCTATGAAGATTTTATTTTAATTAATACGTCATTGGATACATTTTAGAATGAAATGATCACTAAATGACTAGGTATTTTATTTTATGTCTTGTGTTGAATATGCAAGTTAAGTCTTGCATTGGGGGTGTAGATGTGATTGTTTAGTTCATACCGAAAATTCAAACACTTGTACCCAAATGGCAACAGAATTTACTGAAAAATGCTAAAGGACTGCAATTCCATAATTATCTGCTTCTGTTCCACTGGGATAGGTTTGAGGCTGTGTGCCAACGTAGAGGGAAATCATGCGTGATGGCACTGGGCTGGGCTGGTGGAGGCCGGGACCACTGGGCCAGGCCTCTGCACCTGGAAGCCACCGTGCCTGCAGTTGGCTCTGCCCCGAGGCCCAGGCACCAACTCCACTGCCTGTGGGAGTCGTCTGGGGAGCTGTTACAACTGTTGGTGCCTGGGGCCCACTCCACACCAATTAAATATTATTTAGGGGAACAGAGAGCCAGGCATTGCTATTTTCTCAAATCTTTTCAGGTAATTGCAATTTACAGAAAGAGCTGAGAACTACTGCCCTTGGGAGAAGCCACACAGCAAATGACATTTCCTGTGGGGCTGACTGTGACAGAAGAACAGAGATGAGACCAGTGCAAAGAGGGACCAGAAAAAACAAGTATGAGAGAGAAAACATGGCAGGTTTCTGACTGAGTCACCAAGGAATGCTCGCATTTTGTCCAAAGTGGGAAGAGACTAGAGAATCACTTTTTTCAACAACTGGAAGACAGCGACGCAGCGAACAGCTGGGGTACTGTTGGAATTCCCACAATAGGGGTTCCCTAAGGAGCTCAACCACAGTGGATGGTGGTTCTTCAGATGAAGGTCTTGAGCCTTGTTCACTCTGGAGAACTCTGACAAATGGGAGGCGAAGGCAAACTAGGCTTGGAGGCCCAGGCTCCACCACTGGCAGCAGGGACTGCGATGGGGCAGGCCACGTGTTTCCTGCAGGAGGCCACAAGGAGGGTGAGAGCAGATGTGGGCCAGAAGGCTCCCATCACGGACTCCAGCGGCTGCCATCTTCAGAGGCGTTGACGAAGCCAGTGTGGCATTCCAGTTAGGGTCGCCTGATGCATCATGGATATCCAGATAAACCTGAATTTTGCAGAAACAATGAACTTTTTAGAATTGCACTGTACATACTCGCACTAAAAATTAGTGTGGCGGGTTTACCTGAAATCCAAATTTGGCTGGGCGATCTCTGCTGTTGTTTGCTAAATCTGGCAACTTTATTCCCAGTGACTTTCTAGTAATATCTTCTAAACTGCTACTCTAGACAGTGGGAAATCTCTGAGTAATGGAACCAATTCTCCCTGGGCAGCCAGGTGAACAGAGCCAGCTAATAGCGCCATACAGCGGTGGCCTGATAGGAGGGACAGAATGTCCTCTAGGTACAGCCATTAGTTTTCACTGTAAGCACACACCTGAAAATGGTTTACAAAAGAGATGCCAGTGTCCCCTTCTAAGAAGACCTCATAAATAGAAGGTGCTCTGGAGCTGTAGTTTCCAGTTGGCAGTCAGTATGGAGGATGTCCGGCGACAGGCTGCAGGCTGTGGTCCTGGGGAGCCTAACGAGATCCATTCGGGGCCAGCCAGCTGTGTGTCAGGGTCCTGGACTGGGACCGAGGAGTAAGGCTAAGACTGAAGCTTGGTAAGTAGCACCGGGGCACAGAGACAGCTACGTACGTACTCCTGCCTCTATCTACCTATCGTCTGTTTATCATCCATCATCTATCTATTATGTCTATCATCTATCTATCTATCTATCTATCTATCTTCTTCTTCATCATCATCATCATCATCTATCTATCTATCTATATCTAATCTATCATCTATCATTTATTTATCATCTATCTATATCATCTATTATCTATCTATCATCTATATATCTATCATCTGTTTATCTATCTATATCTACCATCTATTTGTCTATCGTCTATCTATATATCATCTATCATCATCTATCATCTGGCATCATCATCATCTCCTTAGAATATCACCTTGGGGGCTAGCCTAATGCTTCCTGAATCAGACCAGAATTGCGAGTCTGCCGGTGAGGACGGCCCGGCTCGAACCCTGGGGAAGGGAATCGTCATAAAGACTTGGGATGGAGAGTCAGTCTGGCAGTGGAGCCCAAGCTGGCAGGATCTCTACAGGGTTTGCAGGCATTTCACAAGGCGCACCAGATAAAGTGCGGTGATTCTATCTGGCAGTTTATACAGTAGCACATCAATGTTTTATTTCTCCCAGCTGTGCCTGAAAGAACAAAAATGCTCAGGGACAGTACACATCTGACCCCCACCTGCTAAGCCTTGTCGCAATAGGTGGGTGAGTGATGGGCGGGGCTGGCTTCTGTGGAGGATGGTGCATGGGCGACCTCGCTTTAAGAAGGCATAGTGTGAATTCATAAACGTTTGGTGAGGAGCTGTTCTTTTGGGGAATGTCGTTCTGCCAAACGGCCTAATCCCCGTTTAATCAGTAATTATTTTATAGTCCAGCAGCCTGAGAATTCTGTGTTTCCCACACTGATTGCAGAGTCTTGTCTTCAGCCAAACCCAGGATCTCTCAAATCTCTAGAGTCCACTATGGCTTCTGAGCTGTCTCTGCATCACTCCAGTGAATGAGCCGTTCAATAGATGATCACTTTGAAGGGTCAGCTGAGTTAGCAGTGTGAGCTGAGGGCAGAGTAATCGATGAGCTGATCGAAGTGTTCCACTCAGGGAGACATCTTGCAGGGGGTACTTGGCTCCGTCCAGATTAGCTTCGTGATGGCATATAGTAGTATTGATCACATGAGACCTCATCAGCAGCGTTCAATACCTTTGACCTCTAATTAGGTAACTAAACATAAGAGATCCACTGAGAGTTTGTGCTAGGGGCATGTACATTTCTTCTATATTGGTGCTTACCTTTAAGAATGGCACAGTTCAGTTCTCTTTATAATTAACAAGAATTAAATGATGGACTGTTTTCTGGAGTTTATAATTAACAAGAATTAAATGGTGAACTGTTTTCTAGAGTTATATGGCAGCTTCCTTGAGCTGAGCCAGCAGAAAGGCTGGGCAGCAGAAAGCTGTTCAAAGAGTGACTTACGATCAGAACAACAATGACCTTAGAATTAAGAGAAAGTCCTTTCTCTCGCCTTTCTATCCACACCCAAAGACAAATCTACAGATTATTTGTACATTTTTTTATAATTGAAGTACCAAAAAAGCAAGTTCTGGCATCAGAAACCACCTTGTTAGCTTCCTTTGAGTATCCATCATTGTATAAACCAATTTAATAGGGTATATAGTTGCCAAATTGTCTGATCTCCAGATTTTCTCAACATGTCCCATCTGCTCACACAATAGCCAGAAGATGTTTGCTTTCCTGGATAGAGAATAATGCTTTAAAGCTGCCTGAAGGAGTCTACTCACCCAAGCTGTTTTAGTAAGGTTAAGCACATAAAATATTCATCTCACAGGACACAGGCCCATATGCTAGCTTATCATCAGTCACAAAAAATGGACATTTATTATGCTGGTCTCTAAAGGCCGTTTCTGTGGATGGAAAACGAGGGACTCCAGGGACCAGGCGGTCTCATCATGACAGTGTTTTCACCTGGTGTGCAGGGTTTTCTCTGCATGGCCATAGTTTTTCATTTGTCCATCCATCTTGTAAATGGTAATTCCTTGTTGTCAACCATCTCAGTGTATCTGGAGGCCGATGGAGGCCCCGGGCTTCTACACAACACTCTTAACCATCTCCTATATGTCCTCAAACACCCTGGACATTTCAATCCTGTTCTTTCTCCAATGAAAGCCAGAAAGGAAGTTGTTGCTGGAAAATCTGCAGTAAAAAGACCATAAACTACAGGTTAGACTCTGACTTTCTACTCTTGCCAGACTCCGAAGCTCCAGCTCTGCTACAGGATGACCAATGACGGAAATCACGTTCTGTGTGGGGAAGAATCCCTGGGCGCCGAAAGGCCACCAGGTGATTTTAATTTTGTTTTTCTATTGAAAGTCATCACTCAGATCTGCAACTCAGCGGAGAGAGAATATGTGACTGTAACGTTAAGATTACATTTTCCCAGAGGTAGAACTATTCGTACTTCCTGTTCACAGTATTTTAAATCGGCAGAATCAGATAGTACCTGTGTGTTTCTACTGCAGGCATTGCTATGTACATGTTTAGATACATTTATGTATATATACACCAAAGGATACTCACTTAAAAGTATTTCACTCTAGATGAGTTCTGTTTCTTCTTATTTGATTTTATGTAGTTTAAAATTTTTTAGCCAAGGATATGCTTTCCTTGTGCAATAACTCTTTTAAATGTTGAAACAACCCTTTGTAAATTGCAAGCAGAATCTCTGGGTGGGCACGAGTGATGGGCGCCTACCCCAGTGGTGGAAGCTGTGGGAACTGTGAGAGAGCTTGGCCTGGCTCCCCACGGTGCACGGGGCAGTCACACACTCCGAGTGTGCTACACTGTGTCGCTGTCCCCAGAAAGGCCCCGGCAAGCATTAAGGAGGAAGTACTATTAGGGCGGGGCCGTTGCAATCTTCCACTATGATTCCTGAGAAAATAGTGGAGGGTAGAAGCGAACTATAAAAGGGAGTAGAAAGAGATGGATGTTCAGTAAGTGCCTCTTTGTGGTCTGGGTATTAGCCTGCATGTCGTCTCGTTTTTCCTTCATGGCCTTGTTTCACTCCTGGCACTGAGTTCCCCATGGTGGCTCATGGCAGAGCCAGGGCTTGAGCCGATCCTAATAATTGAAGCTCTTTCTACTCTACCCCACTGCATTTGTGTCCCAATTTCTAGAGAAAATGGGGCAGACTGACGTGACATAGACAGCCGGCTAGTCACCTGGAACCACTGTTTCTCTAGGACTTTCTTATCATAATTTCTTTAAAAAATTTATTTTGCAGTTACCATTAACATTCAATATTATGTTAGTGTACAGCATGGTGGTTAGACATTTATATAATTTATAAAGTGATCCCCTCAATTAGTCTAGTCCGCACCGGGCACCATGTATAATTATTACAATATTATTGACTCTGTTCCCTATGCTGTATTTCGCATCCCCGTGACTATTTTGTCACCATCATTTCTCTTGACACTGACAAGTAAACGCCCCCAAAACTCTTTCTAAGGCCATCCATCTGCTTTGCAACCCTTTTAGTTGCAAACTCCCCCAATTAATAAAATCCTTTTGGACCTTTGATAGAACCCGAGCGTGAATATCGAGGTTCCAGCGTACACCGTGCTCGTATCTGCTAAGCAGCTTCCTGTCAGAGGGGAAGGGACCCTTCAAGGGGAGTCAGGAAGCCTCCCACGCCCCTTTCCTGACACCACTGTGAAGAGACACGTGAGGGACGAGCCTCTGATCCATTTTTCCGGCGACCAGCTTGTTTTGACCTGGGCCCACCGACATGCATGAGAGGTGCCGGGGAACAGGCTGGTCCGGCCTCCCACGTGACAGCTGTGACAGGCGGCTGCCGGAGGGGCCAGGTCAGAGGCAGATGAGATGGAAGGTTGTGGGGACGCACCCCGGGCTGCGACATCCCTTTCATCGACCTGCAACCTACTTTCCTGCAGCCGCCACTCCAAGTGGGTGGAGGACAACTCTTCGAACTCTACTCTTCTGTAGCTGGCTCCTGGGCCTCCCTCCGAGTCGTCTGGTCTCCGGGTTAGACCGGTAGTTGGTTTAAAGCCACCGAGGCCCGTGGCTGTCAAGTGCTCGCTCTATGTTCTTGCATCATCTCCGCATCTCACTTCCGCTGGGAGTGGTTCCCAGACCCCTCCCGTTCTTGTCGCTGTCTTCATAATGTGACAAAAGCCTCTCCATGCATGGTGCCTGCAATCTAAAGTTAACCAAGAGAGAGGCTGTTCATCTCACCCGTTTTCCTTTTAATCGCCGTGGCGTGTATTCCATCCCAGCTTCACATGTGTAAATCTCTCTTCATCCCTGTCACCACCTCACCCTGTCCCCACCCCACCTCACTCATGGTGTTATGGTCAGTTCTCCCATCAGACGTTTTGGCTCTTGTTTGTGTCTTCCATAAGATTTCATAGCCTGGCCCTGTCCCTTTCCCCAGGCCCTGTCCCTTTCCTATTAAATGGTAAAACAATATTTAAAATTCACAATTCAGGATTCTGTTCAGGTCTAACATTCTAGGTTCTGTTCTTCAGACCAGTGTTTTTAAAACCACCTTCCTTGGAATCACATAACAAAATACTTGTAAAAATGCACACTCCTGTGTCCCCCCGAAGCCTGAATCCGAGTGTCCAGAGTTTCCCCAGAAACCCACATGTAAATGAATTCTTGCAGGTGGCCCCTTAGCACTGGAAGGTTGCAGACACTGCTTTGTACACTTCTCTTGAGTAGGACCAAACATGCACTCTGTCCCCAGGTCTGAGTGATTCAGGGGTGACAGGTCAGGCCCTAGCACTTCCCACTGGGGTTCTTCTGCCAGCCTGTCCCTGTCTTGGGCTCCTCAGTGAGGGACATGTATGTCTCACCTGGAGCATGCCAGCATCTTGCAAGACACATTCTTACAATGAGCCGATTCACCTAAGCCCATCACCGGTTATTCTGGTGAGGCTGCAAATAGCAGCGACCCACACACATTCTGTGTGTTCGTGTGGCTTCTTGAAGGGTCGCAGCCGTTGCTGCATCCGGTGGAAGGGCCAAGCCCCAGGGCGAACAGCCTCAGGGCGAGCTGCAGGACTCATGGGTGGGCAGAGAGCCAGCACACCCACCAGGCTTTCTCGTGAGAATGCGCTCTTCGTGCTAGGAAATAATTGCCCCAACCTGAGAGAGCTATGGCTTCTCCAGCCCCCCAGATCCCCCGTTTTGACTGTTGGGTTTGATGCTGTGACCCGATGGGGTGCTCGATCTCAAGGGACGCCGTGGCGCCATTCCCCTCAGCCATGTAAAGGGCGGATGTCCCACAAAGTGCCTAGAGTTCACGTTAGTCTTTGGCTTCGAGTTTTATCACGGGACAAGTTCCGACAACCTTGGGGGCAGCACCAGGGACCCCAATCAGTAGCAGAACGATCCACTCTGGTCCGGCAGAAAAATCAAGACAAACGCAAGAAAGATGCAGTTTTCTGAGACGGCTCATGCTCAGTGGGTCAGATGCCCAGTGGCACCATGGAGGACATTTCCACACGTTTCAGCGGCTGTTTTCTGGTTATTGCTGTGGAAAATGATGACCGTCTGCTACTTGCAGGCAAGGCTCTGGGGGGCCGAGCTGTAGCCACTGACCCTCTGCCTCCTGAGAGTGGCCAGTCCCATCCTTCACCTCAGCCAGAGCGAGGGGACCCTGCCCCTCCTGGGGCCAGAGAAAACGAGATCCCACACGCACGTGTGCACGCATGTTTTCATCATAGACGCAGGTCATTCATTTGGGTAGGTCCATCGCCTGGCGCTAAGTCCTGTCTTGTGTGTGTGTGCACATATTTTGTAAACTGTGCTCTTGTGATGGTTTTTTTTTTTTTTTTTTTTTTTGTGGTGTGTCAACTTGGCTAGCCTGGATTACATCCCCCAGAATTCCCTTTACCTGCAAGGGGAGAAAGGCTGTAAGAGACTGTCTGATTGGTGCACAAGGGGAGCAGCTAGAGGTTTGTGGCACAGACACACACCTTTCCCCAGGCTCTCATCCAAACGCCAGCCTGGGTGCTGCTTAAAGGGACTGTGCTGACTCTGAGTCAGGGCAGTTACCCACCGTGGGCCTTGCTTAATCCGTTACAAGGCCTCAAAAGGGACTCGGGCCTGCCACTGAAAGAGAGCGACCCCTCTCTTAGCACAATGGTTCCAGCCCCTCCTGGTCTTCCCTCCCTGAGGGTCTGCAGGGCAGACTCAGGGTCTGCTTGACTGGTCCCAGCGACTCCACAAGTCACAGAGCCATCCAGCCATCTGTCTATTCGTCCACCTGTCTGACCGCCACCTATCATCTATCTATCTATCTATCTATCTATCTATCTATCTATCTATCTGTCATCTTTCTATCCATCCTACTGGTCCTGCCTCTGGTTAAACCCCGGCTAATACAACTGTCAACTCCAAAAGGTCAAGTACTGGGCTTCTTTTTTTTCTTTAATCCACCATAGCGCATAGAGTACAGCTCTATAAATACATGGCACATTAAAGATTTACTCTTAAATTTTTTATTAAGTGTAGTTCCCGTGTGATTTATTCATCAGATAAATATCTCCTTGGTAACTGGCTAAGATTGTTTCAATTTATCTGTGTTTACTGAGGACCTGACAGAGGGAATCGTGTGTGTGTGCACGTGTGTGTGTATGTGGTGCACACGTGTGCATGCTGGACCAGAGATAAAACCACATTTTGTTTCAGGGCTATTGCAGATGAAAGCAGATCCCGTGGCCTTCCTTGCTCACTCCCAAGCTGGGTTTCAGCGAAGGCAACAGTCACACAGGGCTGAGGCTGTCTGACCTGGTATATTGTTATTCATCTGATGCTCTGTTTATCAGTCATTCAATTTCTCAGTCATCTTGGCATAAAATGCAAACTTACCCATGCAGAAATATTCATTGAATTCGATAGATCTTGGAATATTTGATCCACCTCAGCTATCACCTACCACTAGTGTAACAGATACACTAGGCTATTTGCAAGTGAGGGAATTGTATCACATACTGAAAAATACTGAAAGTCTTGCCTGTCAGGAATGAATTTTAAGTAGTAACTTCTATGGAAAGAGGCTGATGTTTTCAGTGGAGGTTGAAGAAGAAGCCTGAATTTAAGGGGAAGCCTGACAAAGTGGTCAGGTATCACCCATTCTAACCTGGGGAGTTTGGGGCACCATTCCTAGAATAACATTCTATAGGACTGAGTAGCCTTTGGACCTCCCAGAAATAGCTGGGCTGCTGTCTGTGCTAGCTGGAGGGATGGTCCCTCTGTCTCATCTCCCCGGATGTGTAGAGGGAGGGCTCTCTCTGGTGATGCTCACAGGGTCATGTGTTTCTAGACCAATAAAATAATATTGGTGGGAGGTTTTGGCCTCTTATGCAGACATGGGCATGGGTTAATAATTGCAGGGGCTGATACTATTAGCCCATTAGATATAACTGCTGCTCCCAGTCATTAGAGAGAGATACGTTACTATAGCATGATCAGCTAATTTTCTCTTATTTCATATCTTTGAAATGAGTTTTTAATTATTATTTTTACAAAGCATCTACAGATGTTCAGCCTATTGCATTGGCCCATTAGCTGATCAATCCCCAACTGGGATGATGATGATGATGATGATAATGGTGGTGGTGATGGTGATGATGATGATGGAGGTGATGCTGGTGGTGATGATGATGATGATGATTATGGTGGTGATGATGGCGGCTATTTTTCTGGAGGAGACAGAGCCTTCTTTGCCAACTAGAGATCATTTCAACAAGAAATTCTTTTGATTATATTTAAGTGTAAAGTTTTCTTTTGGCCCTTTTCTTTTTTCCCACCTTAAGCTAGAACCATTAACCCTCCAGGTAAGATCCCCTCCTTCACACTACGTTAATAACGTGTCCTCAAATCCTTTCTCTCCAGGCCAGAGGGAGTTAGTGCCGGCCTGCTGAGTCACCTCCTCAGACCTCAGCCTGGATGCACAGCCCCACCTGTCCAGCTGGGGGTGTGCAGCTCTTGCTCAGCTGTGCGCTGTGGTTCTCCGTGACGGGTGAGGTGTCCCTAGACTGAGACATTTACTTCATCTGCTCATCTCTTTGTTCCTTTGAAGGCTATCGAAGGGGCAGGCAGAGGAAAGGGCAGGTGTGCTTGGGGATGCAGGTGTGTTCACAGCCATCCCTCTGGGAAGACAGCATAGTGGGAAAGCATGAGGTAGAGTGAGGGCCACAGCCATGCCTCCCGAGGCCACCTCAGTGACACTTTGTGAAAACCAGCAGGTATCTGTGGACAAGATGTAAAATGTCAAGGTGCCAGCATCACCATTTAGAGAGTGGGAGGAAGTGCAATTACCTTAACTGCTTGCAGGGTGCAGTTCGCAGGGCACAGATGGGTGGCACGAGGGCTGGATGTCACCCATAGACATATTTCAGTTTTCCACGTTGAACTACATTGTCTTTTTAAAAAGCGTTTATTGTGCCTCCCACATTTCAAAATGGATTTCACATGACATTTGTCAATTCCAGCTTATCGTGAAGAAACAGAAAACCTGGTCACCCCAGGTCACCCCACAGGCCTGTGGGACTGGAATTCTCCAAGGGTGCAAATCTTACCACCCCTGCTGTGTCCCTGATGCAGAGCCTGAGAGCCCGTCCCTGTCATCATTATTCAGGCACTAATGTCTGTCTCACCTGGAAGATCAGAGGAAAGTTACTTAGTGGAAGTGATGCATAATCACACATGTCTAACATGCAAACAGAGAGTGATGAACACGACCTAAGGAGTGTTCATGAAGCAAATTTAACAGCAATCCCCATCTATAGTATCTCTCCGGCCTTGTTAGTATTCGAGTTTGTACACTGTATTTTTAATGAGATTGGGAGGCTTGTTGAGCTGTTTGGGAAAAGGCACGTTTCTACGCTCACAGCAAAAGGGCTGCTGGCAGGAGGAGGCCAGGTGACCAGCTGTCCCTGTTCTCCAGATCCGAGGGTTTCCTGGGGTGTAGTCTTTTGGTGCTAAATTCAGGAAAGCTCCTGGAAAACTGGGTGGTCAGTAACCCAAGGAGAAGGTTCCAGAAAGGTGGCGGAGGGGTCACCAAAAGAGCCCCACCTCCTCAGGACTTTGTCTGGAGACAACCATGGCTGCCTGCCCCTTCCACCCTCCTGAGCCTAGAGGTGCTGGTCCCCTGGGGCCTGGGATCTCGCTCACCACCGAGCATGGGAGGCAAATGATATGGAGGGCCCCTTCCTGGAGCAGACCTGCTGTGCGTCTGAGCTTGGGGTTCCTTTGAGAAGTCCCCAAATTGCTAGTCAGTGCAGTATGCTTCTAGCACAGAGACTTACCCCAGTCTCCCTGCAAGATGGAGAAACAGGGCTGGGAGCCATGCGATGGTCGCCTTGGGGTCTGGAGAGGACAGCAGTAACACAAAAGAAAGTTGCTTGTCCCGTTATTCATCCAGGTCCGGTCAACCAGTCACCTTAAGCCACCTGGGAAAAAAAACGATGAGTCACTGTGGCCGGGAGAGGGTCTGTGGCATCGCTTCTTTTCGGGGTCCTCTCTCCCCACCGACTGGATGTTCCCCAAGCTTCCTCCTGCCAATCTGTCCCTCCCCATTTCAACTCAGTGAAACACTTACCTCCCCAGAGAGTCTTTTCTTGTCCGGCCCCACCTGCCTCCATCAACGCCATCAGCCCGTTGTCCCCTGGGCCCCTGCGTCCCGAAGACCCAGCATATGTGCACTTGTGGTTCAGATACCACTCATTTGGAATTTCTGATAGTTCCCTCTGGGCTGAGTTTCATCGTGGCTTCCATGTTATGAAGAAAGGTTCTCACAAAACAAGTGAATACTGACAACAAAATTACGTGGACGTTTAGTTTACTAAGAACACAGTCTGCCACACTGTGTCTGTGCTCTGGGGCCTTGTCGCAGTCCCTCGACAGATGTGTGTCCTCTAATTGTCACCCAGGCTGACCTGCCCGCTCTCCCTGCCCTTCGATCCTCCTGGTGGCTTTGTGCCTGTGGCCACACCGGCCTGCGTTTGCCACCTCTATAGTCATTCCCTACCTGTGGAAGTCAGCAGCTCTTGCATGCCATCAGATGTCTTGGCCTTGCCCTCCTCTGGGGCCTGTGGCCACCATATGCCCAGGGCCCCCGTGGCGGCCAGACCTCCGCGTGCCTGACCAGCTCTGCACAGCACTTTGCCAGGGCCTCGGCTTTGCCCAGGCCCTGTGGCGCCATCCAGTGGAGGCTGCAGCATGAGTTGCTACGTGACCCGCCAGGCACCCACAGCTGCTCAGCCTAGAGTGAGACCGACTGTGACCGATGGGACACGAGAGCCAAGTCTCCTCCCTGCCCTCTTCTGGAGCAATTGCCCTCGACACGTCTGTCCTTACATACAGCCCCCGGGAAGTTGGCCCATGTGTCCCAGCAATCAGCACAGGCCACTGGCAGCACACTCCAGTCCGGCTCCCCATCTTCCCGTGCCTCTCCCCCACCACCCCCACTTTCCCGTTCCCCTGGGAGTACGGCTGGGATGCAACAGGTGTGTGTCTACCCTGGCCTCAGGCACTGCTTTCTGAACAACGCGGGCTGAGCCACCATGCATCTGTCTTACTCTGCCAGCTTCCACTTCCTGTTCCCCGCCTCAGAGGGTCCTGGAGCCCAACCAAGATGGGAATGGAGGTGGAGCCAGACCCCGCAGATGGGCCGCACGTGGGGACGAGGGGCTCAGGTTCGCGGGAGCAGTCGTGATGCAGGGTAGGTCTCAGGGACCGGCTATGGCGGCATCTCCTCCGAAGGGTAGACTTTGCTTCCGTTTTCTTTCTGGATTAAGAGGCTCTTTTTCCCTCGTTTCTGAGCATGCAGAGCACATGAGCTTTACCTCCCAGTGAGTCAGGGGTCACGCTTCGCTTTTCCTTTTCCTTCACGGGCTTGGAGATCAGGGTGTGTGGGGCCCCAGGAGGATCGGCCGAGCGCCTCCTGCCCGCCCCGCCCTGGTCCCCATGCCCGAGGAGACGGGCGTCTCCCCAAGCCAGGCGTGGCCAGAGCTCCAGCTCCCACAGCAGCGAGAAGCCTCATTGCCACACAGAGTCCGTGGTGGCATTTTGCTATTAGTCAGTAAACCTCAGTTATAAAGTGCTGCCTTCGAAATACCTTGAAATTCTGATGATTTAAATGGGTTACATCCCAGGTCATCTGAAAAAGAGTTTGTATTCACCAGACACCTGTATGAAGTAACGATGCTGACCTGTGCCATATCTGCATTGTGTGGACGTGTCTGCAGTTTATGAATCATCAGGGGTCAGAAACTCTTCCTCCTTCTCCACAGAGGTCCCCGAAGCTCTGTGTCACAGCACTCGGGGACCACTGCCGAGTCATCAAACATTCTACGACAGGCTGGGGTCTGGCCCCATGACGGAAGCTCTAGGAGGGAGCAGGTGCTCTGGTGACGATGGTAGGAGGGGACATGGGGTCTACACTCAGAACTCGTCACCACTGCTGAGGCCATAAGCGATGCCAATGGGAGGAGCCACCCCACCCAGTCCTCGAGCAGGTCATCAGAACACCTGGCCACAGCACTGTGGCCACCAGGGGTAGTCCCCTTCCCCCTGCCTGGAGTCCAGTGACCGCTAGGGGACAACGCAGCACCTCGGGTCCCCAAGACGGAGTCAAGCTGCGTCTTGCCAGTTCTGCGCCATCTGTGGTGTCCATCCCCACACTGGCCCGTAGAAGTCCCCCAGCCTCCTGGGCTGTGCGTCGTGCCCCACGTGAAACGCAGTGTTTATTGGATGCAGCATAGCCAAGGGGGAACCCACTCCACGGGGACTCCTCGGGTTCCTGGACCCCAGGCGGTACCTTGGCACCAGGTCTGGTGACTTGAATCAGATGAACCAATTGGACATTGAATAACAGAGTGTTATTAACCTCTGTGACAACTCAACTCTGGCTGCCACCTACCCACGTTTCGCTCCAGATCTCTGACCCTCATACCTACGTGCGGCTCCGTGTGGCTCCGTGTGGCAGTGCTCCTCCCGGCCACGCCGCTGGGAACCGCTGCCAACTCCTGCATATTCGGTCTCCAGGCTGCTTCACTGCAGGACATGTTGCCTTGCAAGGTCCTTTGGGCTGGTACATGACGAGCCACAGAGAACCGCCCTACTCTCTCCCTAAGAAGCCATCAGGCTTGTCCCTCAGTGCCCCATGTCCCTGTGCGCTCCAAGGAGCACCTGCCTGAGTCCTCAGGCCTTCTGCCAACACCTGGCCTCTTGTCCCCTCATGGTTTTCCACTCGGAAGTCTGGAAGGCCGGCCCCTCTGCCCAAGAGGTTTGGTTTGTTGTCAGTTACTTTTATTTTCTTTAGCAAATTCTTTTCAAACTGGCTGTCGGTTGAGGCGAAGCCAAACTTTGGACACGGTGGAGCTCAAAGGTCAGTCCCCAGCCTACATGCTCTGTGCCCCCAGTCCCGTCCACCCTCCGTGCTCTGTCTTGCTCTTGCCTAAGTCCGGTGACCTCAGCAGATACTGCTCCTCCCCACACCGCCCACTCTGCCCTCCTAAGCCGCCTCCTGCTAGCCGCCTGCTCAGGGCGTCGCGACTCTAGGGCCACCTCGGGCAGACCTGCCTGCATTCTGCCTCTCTCAGTCTGTGTAGGGACTGGCTGTGACAGATCTCAGCTTCAGATGCATCTTCTGCACCCTCACTAACAAAGAGAATCACTAACACATTTCCTTTTTACCCTTGAGAATCGCTGCCTGTTTTAAGTCGGGATCCTCTCTCTGCAGAGCTGCGTGTGGCTCCCCATGTCGCTGTGGCTCCTTTGTCTGCTGTGGGGACCATCTGAGAAGCAGGTGCTACATACGCATATGTGTGTTTTCATGTATGTATGTGCATAGCGTTTTATTCATAAATGTCATCAAATTACTGATAGTCTTGTTCATGCCACTTTAACAAATTTGTTACATAGACACCGAGCTGGTAAAAATAATGGCAGGTCTCAGGAATGCCCACTAAGAAAGCAAAGTGATGAGTGTGATACCTTTTGTGCTCTTGTCCAGCCCTCCAGGCAGAAGTCAAGGACACAGACGCTCCTCGTGGGAGATCGTTTCTCCTCGGCTTGAGGCTGAGCAGTCCCACATATCCTGGCCGGTGAGGGGGAAGGGGAACGGTCCTCACGGCCATCTCAGGGCAGAGCAGGGCCAGGTGTACTCACATGGCATCCACTGCAGCCACCAAGGGGAGAGACACTGGGAAGGAGACACTGTGTCTCTCTAAAAGCTCAGACTGGTGTAGATAGGTGTGCTTTCAAATCCGATTATAGAAAAAAGAAACTGAATCACGTTAAAAAATCCAGTTGGGATGATTGATGTGTAACATTCTGTCATTTAATGAGGTGTGACTTCGTACAAGGGCTGACTGTGAAGAACAGGAAAGTCTGCTGGAAAAGCAGGTGGAGAAAGGACGTTCCTTCCCACGTTAGAAGCTGCCAGGTTTGCAGCCTCCAGGATGCGGGGGTGGGGGGCATCTTCTGAGTCAGGGGCTGGGACGCTGGCCCTGTGGTTCCAGGCGAGAGGTTCAAGGGCAGGTCCCACAGCAGCCACCAGCAGTGGAGAGCCTCGAAGGGTCTGCCGGATTCAGCAAATAAAAATGCTGGACTCCCAGCTAAATCTGAATTTCCAATATAGACAACAAATACTTTTTTCATATGAGTATGTCCTGTGTAATATTTGGGACACAATCATACAAAAAAAAATTGTTTTTCTGTTTATTGAAAATACAGATTTCACTTGGCGTTATATTTTATATGGCGACCCAACAAGACAGGCCTCCCCCAACACCCCATAATAATTAAGAAATAAGAGACACGGGATAAGAAAGAGTTGAAGCGGGAAGGTATGCAGGTAATTGACGTCTTCTTTCTGGATAGCTGAAGGCAAAGAGTCTAAAAAGGCTTTGATGTTAAATCTGTCTTAAAAAAAGAGACTTGGAACTGAATCATGTCTGAGTTCAATGGGCTTCCCAGCATAAATTGCGGTTCCGATTAAATGGGAAGCTGTGTTCTTTAAATAATACCAGAATTACATTAATGGTTATCAGACACAGGAAATTTGGGCTGGAAATTCCTGATTTCTCAGCTCCGCCCTCTGTCCCTCCCTTTTCCGTCCTTCCTCTCTTGTTCCTTTGTTTTCCCTTTTCTTCCTTTTCTCATTCCCTTTCATTGAATAAACACATTTATTGGTGATTGACTCTGGGCCAGAAAAAGTTCGCTTTTTCACTCTTATCCAATTATCTTTCTTTGAATCGTTAAAAAAGTGAGAATCACATAAATAAATTTCTATGCCTCCCACCGGGACCTGGGGGAGATGGGGCTAGAGACGGAGGTCAGTTTTGTTGATTCGGGCCTTGCTCATGGGAAGATCCAATCGCCACAGTTGCCAACCCAGCAGAGTGGATGCGATTGTCTTAAAAGTAAAACTCTAAAATGTGTGAAGCCATTTCCAAGTTTCCCTTTGGAAACACCTCAACGAAAATAAAGTGACAACTAAGGTCATAGAAGAGGCAAAACCCCAGGACAGGGAGATATAGGTTGTTTCTGTAATTAACTCTGCTGATATTACCTTCAGAAACAGTTCTCAGTTGACTCACTGCCATTGCTAGCCATAGGAGAATCAGAGTGAGATGTAAAAGGAAAATCAGGAAATCTGACCTTTGTTCAGGTCAGATCATGGACCGCTTACTTCTTACACCAGGGCCTCCACAGAGAGAGCATAATGGGGTTGAGTCTTCCTATTTATCAGCTCAGATTTATTGTGCATCCCCAGCAGCCAGGAGCTCTGAAATCCCAAACTATCCAAGCCCCACACTTATGACACCCTCTCTGCGTTTCTGGGTGTCAGACACGGACTCTCATTTTCCACAGAGTTTGAGTTTGCTGGTCTCCCGTTAGTATTGACACAAACCAATGTCAGTCATCCTCCTCAGGCTCATCTTTCCAGCCCTTCTCATTCTGTTGGGGGGCTGTCACCTGTCACCGCAGGTAGCCTCTAATTCTCAGCTGTTTCTGGACTTGATATAGCCCAGCTCTGCATTGAGCACATCACTCTGCACGAGAGGGCATTCCTCAGAAAGAACACATCGCCACCTTTCATCTCTGTCTTAAAATGGAAGTGTATTCTGTTAGGAAAAAAAATCCTCAGTAAGATCTAGCTACATAAATTTTGCAGCATATTAAAAAACCGTGACCAAGGGAGTTTTATTCCTTGAATGTAAGGATGGTTCAATATATAAAAATCACTCAGCATAATATACCACATTAACTGAATGAAGGGAAAAACACATGCACACACGATTATCTTAGTGATTAAAAAAGGCATTTGATAAAATTCAACACTATTCATTATAAAACTACTCAACAAACTAGGAACAGAAGGATACTCTCTTGACTTAACAATGGCCATAAGTGAAAAACTCAAAGTAAACATAAGACTAATGGTGAAAGATTGATGCTTTTCCTCCGAGATCAGGAAAAAACAAGGGTGTCTGCTATTGCCACTTCTATTCTACATAGTGCCAGAAATTCTAGCCAGAGTACTTAGTCAAGAAAAAAAAATAAAAGTCATCTAAATTGGAAAGAAAAAAAATAAATTATCTCTGTTCACAAACAATATGATTTTACATGTAGAAAAACTTAAAGATTTCACACACACACACACACACACACACACACACACACAAACTGAACTAATAGATAACTTCAGTAAAATAGTGGGATGCAAAGTCAACACACAAAAATTAGTTGCATTTCTGTATAGCAACAATGAACAATCTGAAAAAGAGATTACAAAAACAATCCTATGTACAATTGCATTAAAAAGAATAAAATACTTAGCATTCAGCTTAACCAAGGAGGTGAAAACTTGTACAAGAAAGCTACAAAACATTGCTAAAATAAAGAAGACATAAATAAATGGAAATGTATACCATTTTCATGGACTGGAAGATTCAGATTGTTAAGATTTCAGTATTTACCCAGAGTGACCTACAGAGTCAACGCAATCCCTATCAAAACCCCAAAGATGTTTTTTGCAAAAAGAGAAAAACCTGTCTTAAAAGTCCTATGGAATGTCAAGGGACCACAAATAGACAATATAATCTCTAAAAGGAAGAACAAAGCTTGAGGACACAGTTCTTGATTTCAAAGCTTACTACAAAGCTCTAGTAATCAATTAGTATGGTGCTGACTGTATACAAGTGCGACAAGATTGCTCAATGGGGAAAGATTCACCTTTTCAACAAATGGTGTTGGGTAATCTGTATATTCACATACAGAAGAATTAATTTAGATCCTTACCTAACACTACATACAAAAATTAACTCGAAATGGACTCAAAATCTAAATGTAAGACCCAAAACTCTCGAACTCTTAGAAGAAAATATAAGACAAATGCTTCTTGACATTGTATTTGGCAATTGTTTTTTTGGCTATGACACCGAAGGCACAGGCAACCAAAGAAAAAAATAGACAAGTTGGATTTCACGAAAATGTAAAAATTTTGTGCATCCAAAGATACTATCAACAGAGTAAAAAGTCAACCCACAGAATGAAAGGAAATATTTTCAAATCACATATCTGATAAAGGGTTAATATATAAAATATATATAAGTAACTCTTTTTTTAAAAAAAAAGACCCAATTTAAAATGGACAAAAGACCTAAACAGACATTTCTCTAAAGCAGACATATGAGCGACTCATAAGCACATGAGGAGATGCTCAACATCCTCGTCACCAGGGAACGCAGATTGAAACCACAGTGAGATGCCATCTCGCAGCCATCCGGATGGCTACCATAAAAAATCACCCAGGAAATGACAAGTGGTGAGGATTGGAGAAATTAGAAATCTTCTGCACTGTCGGTGGGAATGTAAATTGGTAAAAGCTTCTGTGGAAAATGATACAGTCATTCTTTAAAAAATTCAATATAAAATTACCACATATCCAGCAGTTCCACTTCCAGGTATATACTTAAGGGAAGTGAAGGCAGATTCGCATCTTCCAGCCCTGGGACAAGCGGCACAATGCTGCTTTTACCCATGTGAACAGCAATGTTATTCACAGCGCTGACACGTGGAGGTAACCCAGATGTCCATCAATGCCGACCTGACCGGCAAAACGCAGTGTCTGCCGATGGTGGGACATGACTTGGCCTGCAGAAGGAGGGTAAGGCTGACCCCGCCTTTTGATGAAAGGGACCTCAAAGCCACGTGTACAGTGTGGACACCAGGGAGGAGGAGATCGTGTGACCATTTGTGCAATCTCCTGCAGCACTGAAGGTGACAACAGCTTTGGCCCACGGAGGGCGTGTTCCTCAGCGATATTTCACACTGAAGGTAAGTTCTATCGATCTAAAATGCACAGAGTGTCTTAAAATGTAGCCACAGCATCTGTGCCTAAATTAGCTGCCATGTGGAAAAGAAAAATGGAGAACTGCAATGTCGTTTCACTGACAAGAACTTGGTCCCACTTCCAGTGGAAAGCTGAGACGCTCTCGAACTAGAACAGATAACGGTACCCGGACCAAGACCTCTGTTCTGGTTCTTTCTCCCTCATTCAGCACTTAGGCGCACTCTTCTTGAGCTCACGTTTGAAATGCCCACTTCAAGGGCAGGGCCACCTGGCAAACAGGGGGACTCCACAGGCCTCTCCTGGGCTCAGGCCGCAGCCATCCGTGTGGCAGAGCTCCCCGACTCCATGTCCCGTCACCTAGCCCTCGGGGCTGCAGCGGCCCAGTGTCGGCATGAGAGAGAGCCCTGTGACTGCCGAGCTGGGAATGTCCAGTGTGGGCTGAATGAGAAATTTGCCGCCTGTCAGCACACTCACCTGCATGTGGGAAGCCTCATGTCTACCTTTCTTTTCGATAGGTGTTCAGGTTGCTCCTTCTGGATCCCAGACAGTCAGCTCATGCTGGCTTCGCACAAACTGTCGGTGCCCGCTAGCTTCCGGACGGTGCCTGGGGACCCTCCTGGGTCTGAGGGAAGTCAGCTCAGCCTGGCCGCTGAGGTCTCAGTACGAGCGAAAACTCGTTATTCACACACGCCTCACAAAAAGGGGTTTTCGGGCGGCCTCCAAAAATAGACGCAGGATAGAATTTAAAAGATAAATCAGAGCAAAGGGAAAACAGGGCCAAGAAGAGCCAGTGGGCAGAGTCTCCTTTTAGGCAGATCAATCAGAAAAATAGAAAATAATTATATGCGTCCCAGTGTTCACGGATAAAATTGTCAGTTTCTTGGGAGAAGAGCATTTCTTCCCATTAGGCTTTGAAACATATTTTTCTGGAAGGTATTTGCTCTCTCTCCCTCCACCCCCCTACCCTCCCTCTCTCCCTTCACCCCATTACCCAAAAAATATTCTCCAATGCCTGTACCTTTGGTTCTCAGTAATGAATGAGTGGATATGTTCTCAAGGATAGCCTTTTCTAAAATGGTAATTTTAAGACTGTTTCATGTTTTCTGGACGGCAGCCAGCAGTGCTACGTAGGTACAAAGTGACACAAATTGGGTCTACTTTTTAAAACGGTGCTTTTTAAGTCTCCGGCTAAATTTGTCTTTGAGGCTTTGATAGAGGGAGCGCCTGAACCTCTGTTTAAGACATGAAGTGAAGCCTCCTGCCCTCCAGCGTTGCCAGCCAGGAGCAAATGGGGAGGAGTCTCTTTTGCTTATTTTCTTTCTTTCTCTCCCTTTTTCCTCAGAGGCAAAAGGCCCTCCACGTACAACGGGGGCGACTCTGACTGTCCCCAGAGCCTGGGCGGTCCCAGCAGATACTGACTGAGCCATAGAGAGCTTCAGTGACAGCACTGCTATCGGGAGCCACTTCACTGTGTTCCATAAAAAACAAATGATATTGTGTGAGGGGACCGACCTATAGGTTGGACACCAGGCCAGAAATGTGTGGTACACCACAGTCAGTAAAAAGTTGCCATACTGAGTTATTACATTGTATCAATTCTACTGAGAAAGAGAGTTTAAAATACCATTCCCATCACAAGACACAAGGACCAGCCACTCATGTATAAATCATCTCGTTAACTCATTAAATAGCAGCGTTTTGCAAAGTACATTAGTGAGGAGGGAACTTTCTGGAAATTATCAACTGGTAAAGACTCAGCTCACATAGGCTTTATTTTCGATAAAGGTAGAAGCAGAGTCTTGAAGGAGGGACAGAAGCCACTGGCCGCCCCCCCCCCCACATCGACGTGCTCCCCTCTTCCCGCTCAGCCCTTGTCTTCTCCCCGAGGAAAGGGACTGTAGAAGAGAACTCGTACACATCTCGCCATGAGAACCCCTCTTCTCCTGCCTTTGACCCTGCCCTGCACAGATGGGGGCAACATCTGGGCCGTCCGTCTCAAAGACAGCATCCTTCAGTCATCCCCATCCCGCATTCCTTTCCACTCCGTTGTAGAAATGAGCTCCGTGACACCATGAGGACTGCAACCAAACCCCTGGTCCCTTCCCACTGCTGTGACTTTACCTTGCCTCCCTCTCCAGCTGCATTCCCAACAAGTTAGTGACAGGCCTGTCCCACCTCCCCCCTGTCATTGTCTCGTAAACCGGCTCTGACCAGGCCTGCATCCCACCCATTCCTTGAACGGCTGTCCAGTCCCCACCAATGGTGACATTGTGCTGCCCATCCTGGCAGTCAGCGCCTCGGTCTCCACGGCTCCCACCTGCTTGGAACATTCTTCCTTGGCGCCTAGGACACGCCCTGAGGCCCTCTGCTCCTCCCGGCCCAGTCTCATTAGCTGGTGTCTCCTTCTTCTCGCTCAGGGATGCCTCCGCTCTCCGCGAGAGTCCTGTGTCCCTGCCGGTCTCACGCCCTCCCCTTCAAGGCTTGTACAGGAGACGGAGTCCGTGTTTATGTTTCCATCTGGACCTGTCTCTGTGTCCCACCGTCACGTACTTGACCTCTCTCAGAATTCCATACGCCTCTTAAATATGATATCTTCAAAGGCAACTGTTGATTTTTCTCCATAAACACATTCCCTCATGGTCCTTTCCCATCTCAGTTAATGCCAAATTCATTCTTCAAATGGCTCAGATTAAAAAAAAAATGCTGGTCTCCATCTCCACATCCCAACATCGGCAGATCCTATCCGCTCTGCTTCAGCATGTCCAGCATCGACCAGTCCCCCTCCCTGTGCCCTCGTCTCTGCCCGATTCTGTCCTTGAACCTACCTCGTCCCTCCCAAGAGAGTCCATTTTAATTCCCTCCACCCAAGTAAACATGCTTCATTTTTTAGTATTTAATGGATGGGGATTTTAATTGTCACGGTTCTGATAATTTTAGAAAGTTTTATAGTCACATGATTGCCAGGAGGATGAAATATTTCAGGAAGAAATATTTGAGCACTTCCTATGTTATTGAAAATTTGGTAGGCATTAAAGGAAATAAAACCATAAAGATGAATAAAATGATGTGTATTCCCTTGAGGAATGGGAAACTGAGTCAGGGAGTGACTAGCAGCTATGCTCATTAAGATCGATCCAGACACCAAACCCAGCCTCACCTCAGCCTCCACCGAAGTCGGGGTCCCTCTCCTGCTGTCACTGTCGCTATGGGGCAGTGGAAGGGACAGCTGCTTGGTGGATTAACCTGCTCAGACAGCCTGGCAACTACTTATGGACTAGAGACCCTTGAGGGCTGAACGAGGGACACCACGGAAGGCTCTACAGCTGCGTCCACAGCGGTGTGGTAGGGAACTCGTTGGCAAGGCGTCTCTATTGGGTGTCCGGTGCATGCAGGCGGAGAAGGAGTATGTATTTGGGCTCGTGAGAGCACAGGGAAAGGTGAATCCTCACCGCCTCCCAGCTTACAGCCTGAGGTTCTATTTTTATGTCGGAAGATAAGGTTGGCGGGTGAGAAGGGGGTTTCAGGGGAGGCTGACAGCTGTGTTTCAAGGCTGCTCTCACATTCCCTCACCAAGAGCACAGCCCTTGGCAGATTTCTGGCCTATAGCTAGGGCTCAAAAATGGCTGGATGGCCACCGGGGTGTGAGCACGAGGCACTTCTGCGGGTCAGTTTGTTCCTGGGTAAGTGGACTGGCCACGTCCCCAGGAGGGACGCTGCTGCCGCCTGCGTCCTCCAGCTCCTCCGGGTGTCTGCGGGTACAGGCAGACAGGCAAAAGGGCACTAACCTAACCCCAGTGCTCCTGTGTGGCCCCTCCCTGTGTCCTAGGCCATTTCATCCTGTCAGCTCGCCTGTTGGGGCGCTTCCTCCCGGTGGACGAGCCCACTACTGTCCTTCGCATGGACTCGAGCTTCCCCAGATGGGGATGGAGCCTGTCCAGGCTGCCGCCCACCCCATAGGGCTGTCTCCGCCTGCACCGGCTACTCTTCCTTGTCATAGCTGCTCCTGCGTCTTCTGCTTCTTTCCACGTGCACAGTCATGTTTCCTGTGAGCAATGACGTATTGATTTGTTTCTTCCAAACTCTACACCTTATTTATCTCACTCTCGTCCTTTTGTGCTACCAGGGCAAGCAGACCGTGCTGGAACTTTCCCCCACCTCTATTTGCAGCCTTGCTGATGAAACGAGGCAAACCTTAGGAAGAGCATTTCTAGGGAAAAAGGTTTCTCTCTGAGGCTTGGAGTAGAGCCGGCTTCATCGGCATAGTCCAGGCCTTCCACGGGGAGGGATTTAGGGAAAGGTGTGGGTTTTCTTAGTGTGTGAACCGTAGGGAACATCGAGACCTCGAAGACATTAATCCCAACAAGGAATCTGAAGAGACGATAGAGCACGCCCAGCGCAAGCCTCACACTGTGTAAGGGACACCATTTCCCCTGCAGACGTGGGCTCACTCAGCCTCAGTATTTAGTGAATGTCTCTTAGGGAAACTGGTGCAACACAATTGCTATGGGGTGAATTGTGTCCCCCCAAAATGATGCTGAAGTCCTAACCCCCGGGACCTCAGAATGTGACCTTATTTGAAAACAGTTTCGTCGCAGGTATTAGTTAAGATGAGGGTATTAGGATGGGTTGTAACATATGACCGGTGTCCTATCAAAAGAGAAAAACTGGACACAGAGACACCCACGCGAGGAGAACATCGTGTGAGGGTGTGGAGGCAGAAATTAAAGTGACGCTTCTGAGGGACGAGGTATGTGAGAGATGGCTAGAGGCCAGGAGAGAGGATGGGACGACTCCCTCGCAGCCTCCGAAGGAACCGATGCTGTGGACGCCTTGACCTTGAACACCTCGGCCTCCGACTGTGAAACAACGCATGTCTGTGTGTCCCAGCCCGTGGGATGTCGTTATGGCGACCCTTGCTAAAAACAATTATATTTTGCTTTTCTCTTATTACCAGCAACAGAGAATATTGTGTGGTTTTTGCTTACTCGTTGTAAATTAAAAGGGGGTTTATGAGTATTCAAGAGTCGCTGAGAGAATAAATAATGGCTTTATAATGTGGTGTTTCACAGCAGACACCTTACAGAAGTGTCTTTGTTAGAGATCGCTGGAACACTTAAATGCCCGAGCCACCTATGAGCTCCTGAGGAGGATTCCCCTAGAGGCTATGCAGGAATCCGCGTTTTTATTAGGGTTCCCTGGGGATTCTGAGGCAGGTTCAAGTTTGAGAACCTCTCCTGGAAAGGCAGACTTTCCGTCACTGGTCAGGAGAGTATTCTCACCTGGGCTGCCCTGTACGATGCAGATTGCATCCTAGTTGTCAACCTGGCTACGCTGTGGTGTCCAGATGTCCAGTCAGATAGCTCTCTAGATGTTGCTGTGGAGGTCTTTTTTTTTTTAAGATACAGTTAACATTTAAATCGGGCAACTCTGGGTAAAGCAGATGAACGTGGGTGGGCCTCATCCAATCAGTCGAAGGCATTAAGAGAAAAGGCTGAGTCCCCCTTCCCCTCCCCCTGGCACAGAGGAAGATGAAATTCTGCCTCCAAATGGCCTTTAGCCGCAGCCCGACACCCTCCCAGGTGTCCTGCCTGGAGGCCTTGCCATGCAGATGTAAGATGCGAGGCCCTGCAGTCACATGAGCCCGTGCCTTAGCATCAGTCACCCTGTCCCATGGGCCACACGCCTGCTGTTGGTTCCACTTCTCTAGAGAACTGCAGCCCAGTCACACGCATCACAGGGCACTGTCATCACCCTCCGTGAACAAGGCCGGGGCCGGTTGTTGTCATCATCAGTTCTAGCTGCTGGGATGCAGGCGCCCGGGCCTGGAACTCGCGCCCGGGTTTAGATGTTCCAGAAGGGACCCTGGGATGACCAGAGGGGAGGAAGTGCTGCTTCTAACTCATGGGGCGCGGGGGCCCCAGCAGTGGCCGGTCAGAGCTGCAGAAATAAAGATGCTGACCAAGAGCAAGAGGAGTTTTTATGCGCATGAGCCGGGGGGGTGGGTATGAAGGGGGAGCAGCCGCCCTCTCCAACAGGCGACAAGTGACAGTCAGAGGCAAGGTATGCTGCTAGGTCACAGGAGCAGGTTACATCTGGGGGAGCGGCAGGAAATGTCCTCGGAGTTGAGCACTACTGCCTTCCCAGACTGCTGTCCATCTTCTGAGTCCGTGAAGGGCTGTGTTCCGAATCAACCCTACACTTGGTAACACTAACTCTGCTTTTATTTATACCGTAAATAATGTTGAACACCTACTATGTGCTGGGCCATCTGCTGGAAGCTGCAAGTCTTCTGCACAAACAGAAAGAGCTGTCTGTGTGTTGGAGACCCGATTTCATCAGTGAAAAGAACACCTTAGTTCAGAAGGGGTTAACGGTTCTTTTTAAAGGTGAGCTGTAAATCTGTTTATGCCCTTTACTAAACAGAGGTTTATATGCTCGCATAGGGAGGACATGACAAAGAGACTTGAATGGGATAAAGTGACTGGCTGCTCAGAGCAGTCCCATGTGGGAACGGAGCCAGTCTGTGACATCTCCCTCGGGCGCAGAGGGGGAACTAGAACTCTGGGTGCCGTTTTTGCCATCCCTAGGGTCCCGCTTGTCATCCTAAGAAGTTAGTGAGCCTAGTTTTGAAAGCCTGTGCCTGGGCCATAGCAGCGTTCAGGGCTGGAGGTGAATAATATTCTGGATGGGGGTCGCGGCCCCCAGTGCTGTTCCCACGTCATTAGCATAAACATAAGCAGAGGTTGGATGGCAATGTCGTTCGCTGTAGTTGTTGCTGTGACCCGTCTGGAGCTGGCCTACTTACAGCTACTGAGAATACGTGAGACAACGGGAAAGGCACTTCTGTTGGAGGAGACGCAGGAGAAAAAATGCTCATTATGAACCAATGTGATAACTCGTGTTCATGTTCCCTAAAGAGCTTCCTGACGTGAGTAAAGGGAGGGGGGCTTTCGTGTCACAATGCTCGCAGTTCTATTATTAAAGCTATCCATCTTCTGGGAATAAAGGATTTATGGTGTTTCCTAGGAAGGCGCCAATTAGACTATGAAACAACACTGCTTGTTACAGGCCTAAGAAACTAGCAACGGAGAGAACTGCTATATATTCACAGAGTCGGAGGAAGGGAGCGGTCATGTGACAGTTTGAAGGTATTTGCCTCTTATTAAACCCACTCATGGATGTCACGTTTCTTACAATACAGTGCAGGCACGGTTTTCTTTCTTTTTTCTTTTATTTTTTTAGCTTAAAAAAAATTAAGTTTATTGGGGTAACATTGGTGAATACAATTAAGGCACGGTTTTCGAGTCCCATCCTAGCTACAATCATGGTAAAATATTGGGATCGATTCTTTAATTTTTCAGGAAACAAAAAGCTATTTAAGACAACTTACTGCATCCTCATGCTCAGCTTTAAGACGTAGAGATTAAAATGTAAGCACAACAAAAATAAAAAAAAATAGAAGAAAAACTAAGCAAAATATATGAACCCTGATTTCAAGGATTCAGAATTTTACTAGAGATACTAAAGCAAGAGCTGTCTAATTCTCAGAAGAATCTTGTATGTGTCGATTTAGGAGGAGTGTTTTGCTTGTTTTGAATAAATTTGCCTGATGACTTAGTCGAGGAAAAAGTTTAACTGATTTTCTAATGTCTTAACTTGATTGGTTGTAGACATAACTGATCAAATGAATTCACATTTTGGCAAACTCTGCCAATCCGGTGACAGGTCATGCGCCAAGACTCCTTGTTCCTGTTTTGACAAATGGGTGTCACTCTCTGTGATAAGGAGACTCCGGGGGGACATTTATCTCAAAGATGACAGATCCCGAGTCAGATTTCCGCGGCTTGGAAGAACAGGAAGTGGGGTCACGTGACAGTAGATGCTCTTCAGTCCTTTCAGACTGTGCCTCTGGCTCCTCTTGGCAAGTTGTTATTCAGGTCCCTTGGGCTCAGCGGAGAGCCTGACTCACTGGGCTTCGATCCAGGCTGCTGAGAGTAAGTGGCGGGCTGGGAGCAAGGGCAAGTAAGGACAGGCCGCCGACCCTGGCAGAGGGCCCTCCTCCCCCACCCCAGGGTCCCCGGGCTGCACGAGCTGCTAGCCCTTTGTCTGCTGTGGCTGTGAAGACAGCGAGGACGGCATTTACTGTGCAGTCGGAGTGAAGGTGGAAGAATGCTCTTTCAAAAGAGAGGCAGCTTCTGATGACCAGACTAGATTCTGTGACACTGATCAGTGTCACTTGCTAAGTCAGGCACAGACGTGACGTTAGGCATCGATGAGGTTGAAGTTCACCGGAGGCCAGCCCGGGGGCATGCCATCTTGTCTTGTCTTTTTCGCTCACTTGCGGGCAGGGCACAGCCACTGCTTTAGTCTTTGGTAGTGGCCCAGCCATCCCTAATGCGTGAGCCAAAAATCGACACAGTTCAGAGAGGAGGGAAGGGCCAGGTGTCGTGGGGGCAGCTCCTCCCGGGCCGTCCGATCAGGCTCACAGCAGCAGACATGACTTCGACCTCAGTGTCACCTTTAGGCCCTGAAGACTCTTTGCGGGTGTCTGTGAATACGGACGCTGTAATCGGGACATTGGGCTGGTCCTTGGATTGGTTGTAGCAGAGTGACAAGTGACCGCGAGCCATTTTAATGGGGACTGTCTGTTAACTGACTTTGCATGGGCTGTTTACGAACACCTGTGGAAGGCATAAGGCTTCCAACCTTCTCGCCCTTGGTTCAGGACACATGTTTGTCCCTGTCTGTGACACGGATACCTAGAGTATCAGGGTGGGCTGTCACAGAGCCGTCTGCCTGGCTGTGTCTGCATGAATGAGGACAGAGAGAAGGGACTGATAATTCTTCTACTTCATTCATTTCTGTATTTCTGGGCTGTGCCTTGTGCGTGATTGCAAGAAGAAACCGCAGTGAATCAATGACCTAGCGTTTCGGTGACATCTGCTTTGGCTGCACTAGAGTTTCCTAAGACCACAGCACACGGGAAATGCATAAGAAAAATATGTCCCGTATGTCCCCGAGGTGGACAGTGTGGCCCATATGTTCCCGAGGCAGACAGTATATCCCGTCTGTTTCCAAAGCAGACAGCATGTCCCGTATGTCCCCGAGGCGGACAGTGTGTCCCGTATGTCCCCGAGGCAGACAGTGTGTCCCGTATGTTCCCAAGGTGGACAGTGTATCCAGTATGTTCCCAAGGCGAACAGGGACGATGCAGAGCTCACCAGGGTCCATTCTGGGGCCTGATTAATGCTCTCTGGCAGTGCGTAGTAAATTGACCGAAGTCCCCAGGTGACCATTGCAGCCTTGCGTTACCCATCTGTGCAGAGACGCCATGTCGGGCGGTGTGGGCAAGGTTGAAACTTGACAACGATTCTCTACCTAGAAACGTGCAGAAGAGGAAACAGCAGATGGGGGCCGGACAGACCTCAGACATCACTGGGCCCACTGCTGACTTGCACAGGTGCACGGTCACCTGCGGGAAGGTGGTGACTTCCCCAGGAGCACAAGGCGACCCGAGGCAGTGAGGGGCTAGAGCCGGGTGTCCACCCTGAGCTCTGTGCTTTATTCCAAGGCTGCTCTGCCCCAAGAGGAGCGACGTGTCTGCCGCGTGCGCTGCTGGCCGTCGCGACAACACTCCATGACCTGCTGAGAGGGAACCATGCTTACTTCACCAATGAGGGAGCCAGAAGGAGCAAGGAAGCGATTTGGCCCCACCGGGTGGAGACAAAATGACTTCCTGCAATAGATTAACGAGAACCTGAAAACGAGTCCAGAGCAAACGCATCTCAAAGCAAAATTCTTCCTTTCTGCAGACATCTGCACTTCTTTGGTTGGGCTGCAGGCCATTAGGGCCATGTGCTTGTCACTATGCTTATAGCAGGTGCTTGCTTCTACTTGAAGACTTCCCTGTGATGTGGTTACGGTTTAATTCTTTGGTAAAGAGAGGTTTGCTCAGATTCAATGGGACGGCTTAAATTCAAACCAGGGCACAGTGCCCGCTGTGCACGGGCGACAGTGACACATCAAAGCTCAGCGGAAGGGACTGTGGGTTTGCAAGCTCACCCAAGGCCCTCAAAGCGCCGGGCTGCGGTGAGTGAGGGAATCTGCGTCTCATTCTCAGAGGTGTTTGTGTTTACTGAGATGCAGGGCCATCTTGCTAGGCCCGCTGTGCTTTTTGTTCAGGAGGATGACCTTGCTTTGAAGAGAGCTGATAACGCTTGACAGGGGCCGCTCGGGCAGGGCCCGAAGACAGGGCCTGGACAGGGGCAGGACAAGTCGAGAAACGTCCACCGAGTACCCCCCCCCCGACACACACACACACACACACACACACACACACACACACCTGGGCTAGAAGCAGAGGCTGGGCGCTGCTTGCTCTCAAGAGGCAACTGTCATCTGAAACGTGCTCCCAAACTAATATTTCAAGGAGAGAGATTCAAGCACAGTGGTTCACTGGATGAGCAGCGTGTGTCCGCCTTGGGCCAGGGGTGCGGATAGGGGTCTGGGTCCAGCTTCCCAGCGGGGGGCACCCTGAGGGAGGTGGGGGCATCACCATGTGGTATTTGCTTCTACCTCACATTCTCTCTTGTGAATGAGGACGGCTGTTAGTTTTGTTACCGGTGTAAGAGCCACCTGGCTGTCACGGATAGCAACCCCTTGTGACAGGATCCAGTTCAAACAACAACAACAAAAAACACATGATTATGATGGGATGGCCTCGTTCTTAGGCAGAGCCAGGATCTCTCACGTTCGAGAATGTGACTGCACAGTTTCCCTAACAAACATGTTTCCGCTTCACGGCAAAGCCTAGACGATGGACCGCAGCCCCCAGAAAGATGTCTGCGGGCCCCTCTATATTCCCCACACGTGCTGTGATTCAGGTCGTCCTAGCCCCTGCACACCCCTCTTTCATACCTTCCAAGTAAGTTCTCAGGTTCACAAAAGTGGACATTTATGGAGCTCTCGTCTTTGTCTCTCTCGGGAGAGCGAGCAGCAACCTGTGTCTTCCCAAACTTTATTCCTTCCTTCATTATTTCATTTGATAAGCTTCACTGAGCACCAGCCATGTGGCAAATGCAGCACCTTCAATAAAAACACCAGCATCTAGAGTCAAATGGAAGGGCGTAGGTGCATAAAGAGGCTGTAAAAACACACTATTCAGTGTCCCCGACTTGGGGTGGGAGGGACAAAGCCCAGAGAAGTGACATCGAAGCTAACCCGAATGAGCAGGAGGAGTTCTGGAGGGATGGACAGAGGGGAGGCCTTCTGACCAGGTGGGGTTGAGTGGAAAAGGGACTGGAGGCCAGGAGGGCTCAGATGACATGTCAGAGGGTTGGGCAGAAGCTGAAGCCCTGGGGGTGAGCCAGGGTCAGCTGTCAGAGGCCACGTTAGAGCACTGGGAGTCTGTCTCTGTCTTCATGATGACTGGAAGCAAGCAACACGGTTTAAGCTCTGCAACACGACAAGCACAGAATGACTTGCCGTTTCACGCTCACTGGGCACTTCCTTCCCCCTCAGCATTGCAAGGAGGTGGCTGCACCCCGGTGGAGCTGTAGCAGGTACGCAGAGGAGAGGAGAGATTTCTCACTTCACAGGTGGAACCTGAGATGCACAGAGGTGACAGAATTACCAAGGTCACCCAGGAGCCACAGCAGAAGCTGAACAGTCAGCACAGTTCGTGGCGGGGCGGGAAATGCGATCAGGGCACAGCAGATGCACTGTCCAGGTAGAACCAAGCTAATATATGGAACACGTTCTTCAAGAGATTTTTTAAAAACCCTAAGTCCCCATTGAAACTTAGTCAGGAATGCTCTGTGCAAACTGGGACATTGGAGGTCAAAGCTTTGGAGTTAGGCTCCAAACACCTCTCACCCTTCCTCCAAGATGCAGCAAGCCCAAGATCCATGTCGCCAGGCAGCCAGGCAGTGCCAGAGCGAGACCCTGTGCCTTGAGACAGGAACATGCTCCACTAGCTCTCTGCAGCATCTCCTGGACCAATGACAGTCTGCGGAGTTTTAGTTCTAGGGGAGGAACAAAAAGAAACACAAGTGACCTTTGCAGATGGAAGAGCCCAGGCTCAATTATGCAAAACCAGAGGGAGACAGGCAGTGTCCTGCCTTCTCTGCTATAAGAGGAGATAATGATGGCACCCACCTCACAGGTCACAGCACAAGGACAGCGCGAGTGAGTGCGTGTCACGGCCCTTAGGCAGTGTCTGGTGTACGGGAAGTGCTCAGTTTGTTAGCTGTCCCATCCCCTGTGCTGCCTTACATGCCCCCAGCCGGAGACATGTGGCTGCTGAAATGTCTTCCCAAGGCCCTAACCGTGCCTGTAGGGGGACGGAGTCAAGCCAGCTGTGGGGCATGTCCCCCTGCACCACCCACCCGCACACGCAAGCACCCTTCCCCCCCAACCAGGCAAGTTCTCCCAGTCCCTGCTCTTGTTGAGTGATGCCTGGGATGCTCACCGCTGTTGACGTAAAACATAGAGCCTGGTGTTCCGATGTGGACCGTCAGGAATAGATGCTGAAGTGCCGGCAGGTGAAACACCGCCCAGGTGGACAGCGGGTGGCTGCAAGTGCAGTGTTTGAAAAGTAGCGGAGTTTTAACATTTTATTTGAAAGTTAACGTTATCTATACTCTAACTAAACACATAATATATATTTTTTTAATCCCTGGAAAGTCAGATCTGAGTAATGAATGAAAAGGAGAGGAAAACACACCGGTCTGTACTTGAAACACCTCCTTTATCGTGACTTGTATCGGTTTAACAAGTCCACGTTTCCTGGACCACGAATTCAGCAAGACACGAAGAGATGGCACCTTTTGTAAAAGTACTTGACCCTGAAAGTCAGAGTGGAGGAGATAAATCTCAATAGTCAAAATAATCCATAAAAGTCTCTTTAGTCTGTTGGGCAAACGAGAGAGCTACAGGCGGCCAGGAGCCGTTCAAGTCCAGCCACAATTTAAAGACAAGGTCTCGTCTTTAAAAGGCATCTAATCATCGGCCAGCAGCTCGTGTAATAGGAGACTGGGTAGTGCCTGCACTTGCACAATTATTTTTCCACCACCTGTAATATTTCATTTTATAGTTCTTTGCCGAATGACCCCCTTGTTGGTTTCCCGTCGGTTATGTGCATATGTGACATGCCATTGCTCCTTGTTTTATTGGGTGGTCCCTCTGTGCTTCGTCTCTGAGAAACAGTGTACTCGCTTTGAACTTCCTGCTTTCTCACACAACTCATAATGGCTTTGAACTCATGGAGCCAGATCTTGCCCCTGCTCCAGATGTAACTAGAATGTACTTGCGTAATAATCTTGCTAAATTAACTTTTCTATGGCCATGGCAGGAGTCAGAATCTTACATTCCAGCAGCAATGGGCTCTGCCCTTGACCTCTCATCTGTTTTGGTCACAGAGCACTCTGAGCTGATAAGTCTGACTCCTGTCTTACTCTCTGCCCAACTGCAATGTGTAATCTTAGGTCCACAAAAGTTTAATTGATAATGATTTCAACAAACTTCCAAAATGTCTACTTAATGCTCTGTTCAAATTCTAGCGCAGCCAGAGCCCACAGTCACTATTCATCTATCGAAGGATTTGTATCCGGTCTATGTAAAGAACGAACATAATTCAGTAACAAAGAGACAAGTAATTCAATAAAACAGAGGGAAAAAAATTGAATAGATACTTTTTAAAAGAAGATTTATGAATGGCTAATGAAAATGAAAGAAGCTCAATGCCATTAGTCATCAAGGAATGCAAGTTAAAAACACAAAATGCATTTCATGGGTAGCATCTTTTAAAAAGACCTGACGAAACCGAGTGTCAGCAAAGATGTAGAGCAAGTGGGAGTGTCATATGTTTTCGGGAGAAATTTGACAACCACAGTGGCTGTAAACTTCATATTTTTGTCAGTGTCTCATAAGGTAAACAGACACCAACCATTCTAACCCCAGGTATTTAACCAAGAGCAACAAAAACACGTATCCTTGCGAAGATGGGTGTACAGATGTTTGTAGCAGCGAACTGGTAATAACTCAGATGTCCATCAACAGATGAACGGACCCCGACAGGCTGTAGAATAGAGGATTATCCAGCAACGATAAGGAAACGAGAGGAATCGATAAAGAGCTTCTTGAAATCAGGTCACAGAGGTATTTATTTCTATACCTTGTGTATCATCAGCCCGTGTCCCTTCTTCCCCCTTATCTTCCCCAGTTTTGTAGCTTATGAAGATGCCCCCATCCCAGGCTGTAACCTATGGAACCAAAAATATGGATATTATAAGTGAATACAGCCAAATACACACAGAATATATACCATATAACATTCTAAATAGGAAAAACTAAACTATTTTGATGGAAACAGTTTATCAGGCTTGTTCGGTGCATGTTGGTGGCAGGATTGTGTGGGAATATGCTCTCCTCTGTGGTGTTTGTCAAATTGGTGGAGGATGTGTATCCTTTACTTTAAAAAGTGCCAGGCGTGATGTGGATTAAATGAGACGATGCCTATAACTCATCACACATTGAGCCCGACACATAGCAGATTCAGCTTCTGAACTCGTATCAGAAGTGTCTGGTTTCAAAACAGAACCAGAATGAACTAGAGAAGTGCACATCTTGTAAAAGTTATCTATCGGTTTAAAACTTTTCTCCAAACCCCAAAGCCTCAGGATTTACGAAAGCTCTCCGAGAGCTTTAACAGAAATGAATTACGGGGTGAAGAAGATGGACAACAGCCTCTCTTCAAGAGATAAGAAAGGAAAGATTCACTTTCTCTCCAAGGGTACCCCCAAGCCCTTAAGCCCAGGACTAGCTAACAAGGCACAGTCCCAAGCCCAGGCTGGTTTCGAGCCCGGAGTGGTCTTGGCTACATCTCAGGGTGGGGAGGGGAATCTGTATGAAGGGACACAGGCTGGCACCACGCTGGTTCAGAGATAAATAGCGTGTATAATTAAACTACCATGTATTCGTAAGACCTAGAATATGAGCAAAATGCACATTGAATATTTTCAATTTAACAAAACCTGTTTTAAATAATGAGGAAAAGCATTACTTATCAATTTGTTTGTTTTTTTAAATTATGATAGATGATGGAGTAGTTTAGTAAAGGCCTCCAGTTTTCTCAAAAGGACTCCAAGCTTACAGTTCACGAGTAGCGTATAGGTAATTACCGTCCGTGGAAACTGCAGATGCTTAGATGGTCTGTGGTCGGGGACCTGGGGACCGCTGGGACAGCGTGGAGACACCTAGGTCGGCCACACAGTGTGGGAGGAGGACTCGGGAGTGGTCATCCCATCCAAAGAGAATGCAGAGACTTGGAGCGAAAGCCTGCATTTTGCCGTATTCCTTGGTACAAAGGTGGTTCTGAAAAGTTCTCAGAAAGAAATTCAGTGCTATTTATCTCTGAACCAGCGAGGTGCCAGCTTGTGTCCCTTCATACAGATTCCCCTCCCCACCCTGAGATGTAGCCAAGACCACTCCGGGCTCAGAACCAGCTTGGGCTTGGTACTATGCCTTGTCAGCTAGTCCTGGGCTTAAGGGCTCGGGGGTGCCCTGGGGGGCCATCAGAGGCATGTGACGTCCTCTTGCTAGCAGGGAATGGTGTGTGCCCTCCTTTACAGCACAGCGAGCCCAGTGGCCGCGGGCAGACAGGGCAGGCACGAGAGGGCACTATGAGCATCGTGTCAAGGGTCAGCATGTCAGTAGCGCTAAACTGCAAATGGCGTGGTTCACAGTGGGGACTGCGCAGGAGGGCGGAGAGGTGTCTTTCTCGTGCACGATGCACCACGGTCTGCCGTGCACACAGCAGTTCCTTCGCGGACTTCTCCTGCAGTCAGCTACTCAGTGGCTGTAGAAGATGTAGTGCTGAAGTCACCTTTAGGCCCTACATGACAGTGGGAACCCCCGCGTTCCCTGGGGACTCAGGGGTCCTGGCGTGCTGGGGTCAAGCCGAGCGCTGTATCACAGCCGGGCGCCGGTGGTAATGGCTGGCAAAGCGAAGCTGTCAGTTGTCAGGGTCGCCTGACCTGCAGTGCCCCTGGCATTAGTCCCGGTGTCTCTGGGCCTGAAATAGCTGGGCACCTACTAATGTCCTTTGTATACGTGGAGAAGCTCCGTCTGGTGAACAGAAGTCGCAGCCGAGTCGCCACTGGGGTGTTACAGGCCTCGGTCAGATCCCAGGGCGAGCCCGGTCGGGTCCAGCCCAGGCTACAGTGTGACAGGAAAGACAGGCAGGTCGGACAGGAGGCGCTCCCTCAGGGCGGGGCTGGGCTGGGCCTGGGCGGGCTCCCGGGGCCATGGGACCTGCGGACGGCCACCTTATATCCTCTAGCATGTCCTAGCCCCACACACTGAAAGCACCCCACTGAAAGCGGGGGCAGACCCCCAAGGAAAGGCCCTGCTCCATGGCCAACAGCGGCAGATCTTCCTCCAAAAGGGCCTGGCATTGACCCACAAGACAGTGTGGCAAAGACTAGCAAATAATCAGACTTCTCAGAAATTACAGGACACGAGCCCTAAGCCGAAACTAACTCCCAGAGCCAGAAGCCACCGTGCACTGCTAGTCAGCACGGGGTGTTGGGCAGTCAGGTGACAGCGAAGTTTTGCTGTGGGCCAGGGGGTCCCGGCCTCACCCTTGGAGAGTTCCTCATTTGGAATGTTTGGGACGTAAAGCTGGGACACACTGCCTCAGGAACAGGCAAATGCCCCACCCTGGTTCCCTGGTCTCGGGATGAGGGAGCGGTGGCAGGGAAGGCTGGTGTCCGGGGAGCCGGCCTGTGGCAGAGGCTGGAGCCCTCAGCCCCTGGGAGCCAACCCCCTGGGAGCAGGCTTGGCATCCCTTGGATGCACCAGCAAAGCCAAGACTGGGAAACTGTGTGGGGAACCATGGCTTCTATAATAAAGAAATGACAGGTAAAGAGGTGGGCGGGTCCCTTACATTAAACACAAAACGTTTCAGCCAATGACAATGGACAATGGATGAACCCTGGGTAGATCCTACTCAAATAAACTAAAAAAAAAAAAAAAAAAAAAGGGCTAATTAGGAAAATTTGAACACTGAGTTGGTATTTTATCATATCAAAAATAATATTTGGGGTGTGGTAATGATGCTGCGGCTATGTTTTTAAAGTATCCTAATATATTACAAAAGCATGTTAAAATATTTACCAGTGGAATAATATGGTGTCTGATGTTTTGCTTGAAAAACCCCTGTGTGGGTTTCAGATGGGGAGGAGAGGAAGCGGATTGGCCATGAGCTGAAAACTGCTGAGGCTGGGTTTCCGTCCATGGGGCTTATTCTTTTATTCTCTCTGTATTTTTCTGTTTGAAATCTTACATCATAAGTATATAGAAAAGGAAGAAAATGCAAAAAAAAAAAACCCTGGAGAATGAAAACGAGTCTCAGGAGTGCCTCTCAGGGGCACTGTGGGCACAGTGGTGACAGGGGCGCCTGGCTTGGGGCTCAGACCTTCTGCCCCGGTGACCGTGCTCATCCTGATGGCACACCCCAGCATCCTGCCGGCCGGGATTTTAGTTTATTTCCCGGTGATGGGCACTGAGGCCCAAAGGGGCCCAACGACTTGCCGAGGGTAAAATAAAAGTCTGGTGTCTGGTGTCAGCTCAGCGGCCTGAATTCCCAGTCCTACGCCTGTTCACGTTTCCAAATGTTTATTTATTTCTATCAAAAGTGGCTCAGCCATCAATGCGTGTGCCTGCGGGGGTGGGAATCGACGCTGAGAGGCCCTGCTCTTCCTGTGCGGGTCTGGGTGTCCTGCCCTGAGTGGTGAAGACGAGAAGTGTCCCCACTACCGAGCCTCAGGTCTGCGGGGGCCAATACCTGGGGTGGCGTGGTGGCTGTGAGTGTGTGCGTGTGTGTGTGTGTATGTGTGTGTACGCGGTTGCGTGTAATTAAGTGAAACCAATCTGGCTTTTACACAGCCACACTCTCCTGGAACCAAGGTGCCCGAGTGCCATCACGTCCTCGGAGTCCCGCTGTCCCGCCTGCCTTCTTCCCTTGCCCCCTGCGAGTCCAGCCCGCGCATTGGGGAGCATGGTCTTCCGCAGCCATCTGTCAGCCGTTTAGATAGGCTCTGACTTGGGGCAGCCGCAAGAAAGGGGCTGAGGACAACCCTGGGTCTCTGGCAGTCTGTGCTGGGAGTCTCTAGCTGGGGATCTTTCCAAGGGACAGAGAGGGGACACGCATCTCTATCATGACCAGGCCCATAGGGCCCCATTAGAAGCCTTGGAACCATGCTCCTCAGGGGCCTCACCAGCCCCTGGGTTCTGGAGCCGGTTTGCCAGGCCAGGGTTCCAGCTCCAGTGAAAGCCCTAGGTGGGCAGGACATCTGCTCTGGATGTGAGCTCATCCCCAGCGGGCCCTCTCTCTCCTGGCTCCCCACCCTCAGCCACCCCCCACCAACTCCAATGGGGTGGCCTCTAGGCCCAGCCAAGCCGCACCTCCCTCGGAGCCCCGCCTATGAGCCCGCCAGCCTTTGGGGATCTCTTTTCTTCTGCCTGATTTTCCATATGTTGATTTAAAAATTTTTTTAATTGTGGTAAAATACACGTAACATAAAATGCACCATCTTCACTGTATTTCCATGTGCGGCTCAGTGGCATTCAGCACTCACACTGTTATGCGGCGGTCACCACTGTCCATCCCCCGGACTCTCCTCCCCTTGCAAAACTAAAACTCTGTCCCTGTTAACCAATAACTCCCCCTTCCCCCTCCAGCCCGTTAACTGCCCTTCTCTCTGCCTAGGACTGTGACCCCTCTAGATACCAGTATTAGACAGCGCTTGTCTTTCTGGGTCTGCATGACTTCACATAGCACAGTGTCCTGAGGGTTCATTCGTGTCATAGTGTGTGTCAGAGTTTTCGTCCTCTTTAAAGCTGGATAACATTCCAATGTATGGATGTGTGGCTACACGGCATTTTACTTATCCATTCAGCCTCTGACAGACACCTGGGGTGCTTCTGCCTTTTGGCTGCTGTAAGTAATGCTGCTGGGAGTGTGGGTGCAAAACATCTCTTTGAGTCTCTGATTTCCCTTCGCTCGGGTACATTCCCAGAGTGGAACCACCGGGTTCTGCGGTAACCGTGACTTTTGGAGGCAGTGTCACACTGTTCCTGCAGCAGCTGCGCCCTTCTGCATCCCCACCAACAGTGCACAAGTGTTGCGATTTCTCCACATCCTTGCCAGCACTTTAGTTTGCTGCCGCTGTTTTAAATGGTAGCCATCTCATGAGTGTGAGCTGTTCATAGTCAGAGTATTAGTCTTCATGTAGGTTTTATCTGCATCGGCATCGAATTGTGTTCTGTGTGCTTGTGTCCAGACTAGATTATACATATTTTTAGGCAAAGATTCCGTCGTACACATCTTTCATTGCCCTAGAACACCTAATAAACACTCTGCGAGCAGTAGAAGTGATAAATACACTTGACAACATTGAACTTTTATTTCTTCACAATGCTGATAGGTACAGTAGGCTGCTACTATTCATTTGCATTTCTTTCCAAAATATCTTTACTACAAACGAACATTTTCAAAAATCTCCCACTGAAAGATAAATTATTGAGTTAGAAATTCATTTATTTAGCCAGCATTAATTGAACCTAAGTGCTGGGGTTGTAGCGATGAATAAGCCTGATTCAGTTCCCTCTCAGAAAGCTGTTATTCTGTCAGAGAAGTAAGTCATTAAATAAATTTGAATAACTAACGACTTAATTACAATTACAGAAAATGAACTACAACTTCAAGAAGCTAAGGGAGCGCATGTCAGGGACACGGCATGTTCGGGGGACAAGAATGGTGAATAAACATGAGCTAGGGGAAGACGGTGATGAAAGAAGCCTGAAGCAGTGGAAACGGCATCCCTCCGGGCATGTCAGAACTTTTGGCATCTCCTCCTACCAAGCAGGAGCCCTGGGAAACGGGTGGGCCCAGCCCTCCCACAGGATGGTGCCCTCACTTCCACTCCCCCGCCCCAAGGTGGCATGGGGCATTCTCAGTATGGAGGAAGACGGCCTAGGAGCCACTGTCCTCAGCAATTCAAATGTTGGGGTCCACAGACAGTGGGCAGGACTGGGCATCCGGTCGCTTCTTCTCCCACCACCTCTACCATGCTCTTGGCTTGGCTTGGGGCACCTCTGAAATGAGGGCGGGGGAAGGGGCCTTTAGGTGCAGCAGGCTCTCTGTTGCATCTCTGAATCTGCTCTATCTCAAACTGAGGACTGAAATCAAGAATTCAGGATCTTTGGTTCCAGACAGTGTAGGGCTGTTCACAGTGGGGAAGCACAGACCCTGCCTTAAACATGCCCCAAACTGCATATTGGTCTGTGGCAATGTAACACTTCCTCCATCCACCCGCACCTTTCAGCTGTCCAATGCTGGGAGGGGATGGCAAAGTCTCACTGGGTACAGAAATCAGTGCGCCTGGCCCCTCCGGGAAAGTCAAAGATATGCAATAAAAGGAAGATGAATTTTTCCTGAGGCTTCCACTTGGTTTTCAGTCGGCAGGACCTCCACGAATGGATGGATGGATGGATGATGGCCAGTGGGATTGAGATCTTAGGAATGCATACGAGGGGGTGAAGTTGAGGTGATGGGGGTGGGCAGGCATGCGACTTCTGCGGGGTGCACACGGCCCACCACAGCCTGCGGCCCACTGTGCCTGGGCTACATGTGCAAACAGTTCTTGGGCTGATTTATTTCGACCAAATTAAAAAGCGATTAGTGTCCCCTGCAAGTGATTTATAGGGAGGGATGAGGACCCTTGACTAAAGGCCGCTGAGCTTGGGAGACTTCCTGAAGTTGCTGGGCTGGCTGAGAGGTGGGCATGTCTGCTTCCTTCAGCAGGAGGGCAGTGTCAAGGGCCCTCCAAGACCCTCAAGCACACACCCGAAGTGACTCTGGGGTGAAATAGCGTGCCTGCTCAGCCCACTGCATTACCATTTGCCCCAAGGGTTCCATTAGCTGATCCACAAGGATGTATATGATAGCTGCTGTCACCCTAGAAAGCTCCGGGGAAAAGAATGAGGTTCTGGCCAGGCAGAGAAAGTCACCTCTGTGTTCGCACTGTGGTGACAGCCACTTCGGGGCTCTCACCTGCTGTGGTGTGATTCTGATTTTCCTAGAAGGGGGAAGAGCCACCAATGGATCGTGTCTGCAGTCCTTGTGTGACCCTTCCTGCTTGGTGACATCGTCCATGATCTATTTTCAGGACAAAAGTTAAAAATCGGCATCAGACAGACTCTGATGCCCCAACACCTGAGTTTGAGTCATGTATACACACATGCTCACTTGCACACACACACACGCGCACACACACACACACACACACACACGTGTGTGTGTGTGTGCGTGTGTGTGTGTGTGGCAGCCTTGGCCAAGTCCCCTAGTCTCTCCATATCTTGGCTTCTCTACATATAAAACAGTTTTGCAAGGATTAAAGGAGATAATATAATTTATACTACTCTGAGAAGAAAGCCTGACACATTATAAACACTAGTCAGTGCTAACTATTACCATTTGTTATATATGTCCAAGTATTAAAAGGATGGTGGCTAAAACGCAATGCCAGCTCTCTTAATGGCCATTTTTAGTCAATAAAGTAATCTAAAGAGATGGAAAACTAATTCTTCTTGGAGCTCAAATAAAGGTATTTTCATTTTGAATGGGAAAACTTTGTAGGTCATGGATATTTAATTTTTTTTTTAATTTGGACCTCAGGTATCTTTGTATCTTTGATCCCTACCATTTATTACAGTGCACAGTGTCTGGAATGAAACATAGGAAGGAAGGAAGGAAGGAAGGAAGGAAGGAAGGAAGGAAGGAAGGAAGGAAGGAAGGAAGGAAGGAAGGAAGGAAGGAAAGAAGGGAGGGAGGCAAAAAAGGAGGAAAGGAAGGAGGGAATATGAAATAACTAGCTCTATTTATATCAGCTGTTGAATATTCATTAGATGCAGTGATTTATTTTTTTTGGTTCTTACCCATCAGAAGCAGATTCAAACCAGAACAAGTGTCAAATTATTTTGCAAATAATAGATTCTCCACTGATGGGATCCGAGTGGAATGAACCTGAACCTAAACCAAACAGCTGTGTGGTGTTAGCATTCGCAAGGAAATAACCAAGCCTGAAGAAGCTCCTTTTCCCTGCGCCTCTCAGCATGTCCATGGCAGTTCACTCTTGAGCCTTCCTCCTTCTCTCCCATCATCTACAGCATTTGCCCTGAAAAAGCTCTTCGCTTCTCAAACGCTCTTGTCCTTTAACTGTAGAATGGCCAACCATCTAGGTTTGCCTGGAACCGAGGGGGCTTCCAAAGGCATGGGACTTAGTTTTAAAACTAGGATGATTCTGGCAAGTCACAAATAGAAAAACAAACAAAACCACCAAGATTTTAGGACTTTTGGAATTGTAAAGACTTAAGACATAGACGTATAGACTGCCCTGACGAGAAACCGTACTGCATCCTATCAAAGGGAGCCTGCACCCAGGTGCTGTAGAGAGAAATCATCAGAATCACTTGTCCCTTAAGTAATCCTACCTTGGTTGGATAGTAAACAAAAGTTAGATTCAATACAGTACTTTAGTAACCTATTTATTTTAAAATGTGTTCCTGATTATGCCTCTTCTCTCTTGTTGTTAATCTCTAATATAAGGTATTTCATCTCTGTTTTTAATGTGAAACCCATAGAGTAAACTGTGCAAATCAAAAGACTCAGATCAATGAATGATCATAAAGTGAAGACACCTATTTAATCACGATTCAGAGAAATAGTGTCTAATGGAGAAAGAACCTCCAACTGTGGAAGAATTGTCTTTTTGTTCTCTAAGACATGAATTCTCCACATCTGGACTCTCTGTGTTCCTTGAGTTACCTAAACTGATGCCTGCTACTAGCTCCCAGAATTCCAGGTATAGCATCAAAAGAAAACAGTCCAACCTCTGGTGAGCCTTGCAAATACAAACTGCTTTTCAGTGATGGAAAACGTTACACTAATTAGCATTTTAATATAAATGTTTTTGATAAAAATAAGAGTATACATAGGACTGTGTTTCCTTTCTTTTGGAAACAACGCCTGTGGGTTTATTTGGCCACAGCAGATGTTAATTCTGGTTTGAGTGGAGATAAACGTAGGTGGAAGGCCCTGCAACCAGCGATGCAGCGTTATAAACGTTGCTGAGACAGTGATAGCTACGTGGTCAAGTCTCAGTTTTTTAGATGATTCCTTTTTAAACTGCAAGAAACGGAGGTCATCTGACTGGGGTAATGGCAGGCTAAGGGGATGCCTGGAGGTCCCACGTGGGCACAAACCAATTAAGTGGAGCTCTAACTGAAATTGCTTTCTCAGCCAGGATGGAGAATGATTGATCACAAGTCAAAACCCACACGTGTTAGACAGAGAGGGATTGCAGGTAAATCTGGCCCAAGGCCATGGCCACTTCATTTCACTGGCTGAAACAAATCGAGCGGCTAAGTGCAGGGAAAGCCACTTAACTGTCTGCAGAGGGAGGTCTTCCAGCTGGGTCTACGCTCACACTACGGAGCTAAGAGGGCGGAAGATGGGAAGTCGCCTAAACCAGGGGCCCTCACCCCGGAAGGCTTTGTTAATTGCTGGGGAGCTTTGAGCAACGAAAGACACAGATGCTCTCTACTCGCCCAAGGCCAATCGCTCCAACTGTGGCGGTGGCGCAGGCGTCAGGTGGGATCAGTAAGGTCGTTCTACTCCGCGGCCACGGGTGACGACGCTGGGCACACAGTCCTGACTGCAGCAGAGCCTGCTCCTCTGCGGAAGGCTGCCGGGACCCGCCCCTCCAGCAGGGCTGTCCGCAAGGCCTGGGGAGTCCGCCTCGCAGATCCGGTCCCGGGCCGACCGCGGCCTCAGTGGCTCAGCACGGGTTTAGCACGTCCTCACGCATATCTCCTCGCGAACTCCCCGCGCGAAACCCGCACGGAGGCGGGAGCACCTAAGCGAGGTGACGATGGGACCGCCACGCCCCCAACACCGCCCCGGTCGACGCGGCTCGGCCGCCGATGGCGCATGCGCGGCCTGAAGCCAAGTGCTGGAGCGCACGCGCGGCTACGGGGGCGGGGCCTTCGGCGTGCAGTGGGCGGGGCCTAGACCGTGACTCCCGACCCCCACCCGGAGTCGCGTGGCGTCCCCGGCCCAGACCCCTTGGTATGGCCCGGCACGTGTTCCTGACGGGGCCTCCAGGTGACCCACCGGCGTCCCCTCGGGGTGGGCATGGGGATGGGGCCTCTAGATGACCCCCTGCTTCCCCGAGGGGTGGTGGAGGGGTGGGCATGGGGGCGCGCAGCGCCGGGCGGCGGGCCCCCAGACTCTGGCCGCTGAAGTCCTGAACTTAAATCCCAGGCTGGGTTGTCTGCAGCCCGCGTACGCATCCTTTCCCAGAAAGCGGGGTTTCAGGACACGGGGTCTTGGAAATGAACCCCACTGCGATAAGGAGGGCAAACCTGCAACGTGGGGACGTTCGGGCGTCTTTGCGGAGGCGGCAGACTGCCGGTCCCCTCGGCAGCAGTCGCGACCGTGGCCTTGGGGGGTGATGGGCACACACTGTGCTTGGGGAGGTCTGCCGCAGCTGTGATTGGCGGGAAGGGGGTCCAATCTCTGTTGGGGTCACACTGCCACTGGCGCGGTGGCTCTGGCCACTTTCATAGTGGAGGAAATGGGAACGTCAGTTGAAGAGCAGTGACAGTAAAAGTGGAGCCTTTATTCTCACCCAAGTTCACTGACCCCCAAATTCCCTCCTCGCGTGAGGTCCTGGGGTTGATAAGCCTTGGTAACTGCGGGAACCCCCTCTGGGACCCAGCATCTTTGCATATCCTCTCAAAACACCTGTCGTCGGGCGAATCCCTCAACCTTCTGGGCAGTGGAGTTTCACCTGTGGATGGGACAATGTGAGGTCAAATGAGAGACTGGAGGAGGTGATGCTTTTAAAACCAAGGTGCTACCCAGGTGTCCGGCATGACTGAAAGAAGAGGCGGGTGGGAGATGGGCTTAGAGTGCAGAAGCGATTTTGCAGGCCCTTTGCAAGGTGAGTCTTAGGTGTACCTTAGCAGTGAGTTCAGCTAACCCTGGGCCTAGAATTCTCTGCCACTTTATTTTAATGATTATGTTTAGTAGCAAAGGCTACACTTTATTTTGCAGACTTTGGAATTTTATTTTACCAAGCACTGGGGGAGTGACGAGGAGGAGGGTAGTTCGAGAACACATCTATATCTATATATCTTCACTTGATGTAGTTTACATAACTTCCAGTTTTACATATTTGACCCCTTTTGCCCCATCTACTTCCCCACCCCACTCTCTGGTAACCACTAGTTTAGTGTCTATGTCAGTCTCCGCTGAGAACTTTCTAATACCCAAAGGTGCTCCCTAATGTTGCATAGGACCAGCTTCTGGCTTGATTGGTCGGTCCTTTATTTGAGATTTGGAATGCAGTTTTCCAGCAGAGTGGTCCCAAGACACCTATGTTTTCCATAACAGGTGACCTGTTATTGTGATACTTCCTGCCTGAATCCTGGAGGCAGGTGGGGACAGTGGCCACTAGGCCAGCACTGGCTCTTCTTTCCATTTCCTCCTTTATAAAAGTTTTCATACACATAGTTGAAAGACTCAAATCGTTCTGCAGTGTAGCCTCCTGTGCCTGCCTCAAGCCCACTCACCTGTTTCTGCCCGTATGCATAATTGATTAGCTCAGTAGTCAGCGTTTAGTGTCATGACCTATAATTTCTTTTCCTTTTATGCCCAACTTTTTTCTCCTTTGGAATTCTTGTCTTTTTTTTTTTTTCATTTAGTTTCTATCACCAACTCAACTCAACACTCTGTTTGCTGTCTAAATCTTCTCTACATGCTCAGACCCTGAACCTTCTCAAAGAGATCACTTTTTGTTGTATGCTGTCAGTGCCTCATTGTGTCTCCTTGGCACCTAGCGTTTGTCATGACTTCCAGCTGTCCCACTGTGACCCACCTTGGAAAGCTGTCTCTGGTCACCGGAGCCCACTCTGCCTGTGCACAGGACAGGTCTGGCGGCCTTTCCTGTCCCTCAGGAGCAGCCTCCAACCCATGCTAGATGGATGTATGCTCCCTACTTCCTCACCCCGGGGATGGGGTCACTCTGAGCCATGCGTGCGAAGTTGGCTTTTCCAATTCCCCACAGGAGTTAAACTCTAGCAAACTGTGATGACAACTCGCTTGATGCAGCTGTCACCCTACCAGCGTGCCTTTGTCTCAGGGTCAACTTTGTGGGAGAATCGGAACCCAAATAATTCTGGAGCTTTCTGACCTTCTCTTTACATTGAAATTGCCCTTCAGAAAAGCACAAGTTTACCTGAACCCCTCTTCCCCCTGCCACCTGTCTGCATGAAACAGGAGCTTCAGGGAGGGGACTTTCCCGAAGCAGCAATTACTGAGACAGAGCTAGGCCAGCATCTCAACTCCTGCCCGGTTCACGGGTCAGCTGTACTGCCATGGCTACCCACACAGTCATCGGGGCTCCATAAGAACCCTTGTAAGCATCCTCGAAATGAAACATCCATTCTTAGTTAACAGTTTCCTCCTCCGAATCTCACACAAACAGTGGCATCAGGGAGTGACAGCAATGCACAAAGGACCCAGGCGCAGACTCACTGTGCACGTTGGGAACTGCATAGGGCTCTGGGCCCAGTGACTGCTGCTGTCATCAGCATCCCAATCAGTTGCTTCTGGGACTGATTAGTATGTGACACAACTAATAATGTTTCAGAATTTAAAATAAACTTTAAGGTACCACTTATATTTTTACAAAGCTTGTTTCTCCTCGGAATTAAGAGTTTTCACAGCTGGAGCCATCGGGATGACCAAACGAGGTGACTGTTCATCAGGCCCACCCATAGCCGTCTCTCCCACCATGGCTGCGGTGGCTGCTCTCGGAGTCACGGGTGCCATGTGGCCCTCGCAGGAGAGAGCTTTCTCATGAGGTTCTTCCTTTTTCAGGAGTTGGGAAAACAACACTGATCCAGAAAGCCAGCGCAGTTTTAAAGTCCTCTGGCGTGCCCGTGGATGGATTTTACACGGAAGAAGTCAGACAGGGAGGAAGAAGAATAGGCTTCGATGTCGTCACCTTGTCTGGCCTGCGGGGACCTTTATCTCGAGTTGGGTACTGAGGTTTCACTTCTGCGGTGTTTCGTTCCCCCCAGGTGCAGGGTTGAGCCATGTGGTCTCTTCTGTCCTGAAGGGTCCTGGGCCTCCATGGATTTCTCAGGGAGAGAAAATGGAGATTGAAACCATCATGTGCGAAACAGTAGAAAAGTCTCATATTTATTTTACTCACAATGTATTCCGTTCAGTGGTAAGCTCTTCTCTGTGGTTCGCAGCCCTGGTTTTTGTGCCACTTGTCAAAAGATAGTTGGGGCACCAGCTCCCAGAGCTTTGGGGTCTGCCCTGCCAAGGTGACCGCCAGGCAGTCGCTCTGGGCACAGGAGAGAGCATGGGTGCAAATCAGCCTTGAACCCACGACCCTGCGGGTGGTTTCATGGCGGTTTAGCCAGGGGTTCAGTGGGGCAGCCGGAGCCCAGAAACTAGCGCGGGGCCTTTGAGCGAGCCTCACTGTCTTCTCCCCCAGGCTGGACCCCCCGCCAGGAGGACGGGTCTGCTGCGTGGGCCAGTATGTGGTGGACCTGACATCCTTCGAGCAGCTGGCACTTCCGGTGTTGAGCGACGTGAGTGTGTGGCTTCTGCCACTTGAGCCCCCCTGTCCTTGGTGCAGCGCGGGAGTTGCTGGCTTGCAGCAGAGCAGCCTTTGCTTTTAAGGGGGGGTCGGGTTTGCATTTTACAGTTTGCATTTTACAGAAGGCCGCGAGTGACTGACTCTTAATAAGGACACGCAACACAACTTGCTGTCACTCTGAGCTACAAGCGAATTCCTCATCACATAAATTCAGCACATATGGATTAAATATCGCTGCCCAGCTTCCAGGGTCCTCAGAGATAAGTCTTCTTGTATTTTCCCTTCGTTTATATCTCGATCCAGTTTCCACACACAGCAAGTATTTATTTAGGAAAATGTCATTATATGAACATAATGATAAGCACCTAAAACATCACTGTATCACCTGTTATTTTTTCAAACAGCTTATTGAGATATAATTTGCATACCATACAATTCACCCATTTAAAATGTAGAATTCAGTTTTTTAAATTTATCCACAGGGTCGTGCTCCCAGTCATCATACTCTAATTTTAGGACATTTTCGTCTCCCCCAAAGAAACATACCCATTAAGCAGTGCTTCCTCGTTTCTGTCCCCACCCCTGCCTCAGCTCCCGACAGCCACTGCCCTGCTTTCTCTGCCCGTTCTGAACATTCTCTGAACAGGGAGTCACCCAGCCTGTGGACTTTTGTGACTAGCCTGTTTCTCATAGCATGATGTTCTCAGGGCTCATCCGTGTCGTGGCATACATCAGAACCTCGTTCCTTTTTACAGCTCATCACGTAGGCACACCACCTACCTGTTCTTCGGTGGGCGGGCATTTGGAGTACTTCTACTTTGGGGCTTTTGTGAATAATGCTGCCCTGAACACTTGTCTACAAGGTTTTGGGGAGACATGTTTTCAGTTCTCTTGGTATCCACATAGGGGTAGAAATGCTGGGTCACATGTTAACTCTACCCATAACTTTTTGAGGAATTACCAGACTGTTTTCCAAACCAGCTACACCATTTATGTTCCTCCTAGCAGTGGATGTGGATTCCCGTTTCTCCATATCCTTGTCAACTCCTATTATCATCTTTTTAATTTTACCCTTTCTAATTGGTGTGAAACAAGATCACAGTGTGGTTTTGATTTGCATTTCCCTAATGGCTAGTGATGCTGAGCATCTTTTCATGTGCATTTTGGCCATTTCTACATGTTTGGAGAAATGTCTGTTCATTTCTCTTGCCCATGTTTTAATTGGCTTAGTGGTCTTTTTATTACTGAGTTTTAAGATTTCTTTATGAGTTCTAGATACCAGTCTGTAAAAGAGATATATATGATTTGCAAGTATATTCTTTCATGCTGTAATTGTCTTTCTTGATGGTATCCTTTGAAGCACAAATGTTTTTAATTTTGAAAAATCCAGTTTATTATTCTTACATTGTTTGTGCTTTTAGTGGTTTATCAGAGAAGGCTTTGTCAAATGTAATTTCACAAGATGTATTCCCCTGTGTATTTTTAGGAGTTTATAGCTTTACTATAAATTAGGCCTGTGATCTGCTTTGGATTAATTGGTGTATATGGTATGAGGTATGGATCCAAATTTATTTCTTTACATATAAATATCCAGTTGTTCCAGCACCATTGATTGAAAAGACTATAATTTCATTTCATTTCATTTCATTTCATTTCATTTCATTTCATTTCATTTCATTTCATTTGTCTTGGCATTCTTATTGAAATCATTGACCATAAACATTAGGATTAACTTTGGATTCTCGATTCTATTCCATCTGTCCTTATGTCAGCTTTATCTTTTCTTACGTTAGTACCACACTGTCTAGGTTGCTGAAGCTGGGATTTTGATGGGGATCATATTGACTCTGTAGATCAATTTAGGGAATATTGTCATCTTAATAATATTAAATCTTTTGATCATGAACATGAGATGTTTTTCAATTTACTTAGATCTTTAATTTATTTTCAACAATGTTGTTTTGTGATTTCCAGCATACAAGTCTTAACACTTCTTTTAAAAATATATATACAACATTCAACAATGTTGTTTTGTGATTTCCAGCATACAAGTCTTAACACTTCTTTTAAAAATATATATACACATACAAGTGTGTATATATTTCATATTTTTGATGGTATCATAATTAGAATTATTTTCATCATTAATTTCATTTTTGGAATGTTCATTACTAATGTATAGAAATACAATTGATTTTTGTATATTGATCTTGTATCCTGCAACCTTGCTAAACTTGTTTATTAGTTTTAATAATTTTTTAGGGAATTCTTTAGAATTTTCTATATACAAAATCATATTATCTGCAAATAGAGATACTTTTACTTCTTGCTTTCCACTTTAGATGCCTTTTATTTCATTTTCTTGCCAAATTGTCCTGGCTAGAACCTCCAGTATAATGTTGAATACAAGTGGAGAGAGTGGACATCCTTGTCTTGGGCCTGATCTTAGGGACAAAAAGCATGTAGTCTTTCAGCATTAAGTGTAATATTAGCTTTGGGTTATTTGTTGATGGCCTTTACCAAGTTGAAGAAGTTCCTTTTATTCCTAGTTTGTTTAGTATTTTACAATGAATTGTTGAGATTTGTCATTATGTGATTTTTTTCATTTATTATTATGGTAATATTAGTGTATTATATTTGTTGATTTTTAGTTGTTAAACCGACTCTGCTATCTTGGGATAAATCTCTGTTATTTGTGGCATATAATCCTTGTGTGTTGCTGGATTCAGTATTTATTCATTTATTTGAAGATTTCTGCATCTACATTCATAAGGGAGGGAGGTGGTCTGTCATGCTCTTTTCTTGTAATGCATAGTTTTGGCATCAGCATAATACTGGTCTCATAGGATAAGTTGAGAAGTGTTTCTTCCTTTCTTCATTTTTGTAAGTTTGTAAATGATTGGTATTTTTTCTTTGAGTGTTTGATAGAATTCACCAGGGAATACCTGCAGGCCTGGGCTTTTCTTCATGGGAAACTTTTTAATTACAAGTTCAATCTATTTGCTATACAGCTGCTGATTTTTTATTTCTTGTTAAGTCTTTTAGTTATTTTTTCATTTCATCTAAGTTATTTGTTGCCATACAATTGGTCAGTATTTTTCTATAACCCTTTTTATTTTGTAAGGTCTAATATCTTCTGTTCTTTTATGCCCCAATTTATTTATTTATTTATTAGGCGAGGCAACCCTTGGTTGACCTCACAGACTGCAAGGACCTTGTCAGCTTACAATTCATTATTATTTTTAAAATTTTTTTATGCCTACAGCACCTGGTCTTCCTAGGTGGTCTCCCATCCAAATACTAACCAGGCCCGACCCTGCTTAGCTTCCGAGATCAGATGGGATCGGGCTTGTTCAGGGTTTGGCCATAGACACATGATCAATTTTAATTATTTATTTAAGTCTTTGTGTTTTGGGGTGCAGTGTAGCTAAAGGCTCATCAATTTAGTTGATCTCTTCACAGAACCAGCTTTTGTTTTTGTTGATTATATAGTACTTGTTTTTTGCATTCATTCATCACATTTATCAAATCCTGGGTTGACAGTCATGAACAAAGCAGACTTGTGTTCTGCTCTCTTGAAGCTCTTGATCCAGTGGGAAATGGGAGGGTACTGGACGCAGTGTCATGCCTGCTGGGAGGGACATGGCGGGTGTTGTGCGGAACGTGACAGGGACCTACTGTCCCAGGCCAGGGATCTGAGGAGTGACATTTAAACAAACGAGAGAGGAGAAGACGCCATCACCTCAGAGAGAGAATGTTGAGGGTTGTGTATGGGGACGTCTTGGGAGAATATTCTAGGTGACGGAGCAGACACCCCGAGTCCCAGAACCCTGGGGCAGGAATAGTGGGGGGAGGAGGGGGCGGGGCCTTGGGGTCCCTGTTCACTAGCAGGGTTTCATTTAATCTGCTGTGGACCCACGACTGTGGTTTCCTTGTGTGGAAGTTTAATGGTACCAGCCTGTGTCAGGAGGTGATTGTTCACCTTCTGGAAGTTTCTGTTGCCCTGACATTTAGGCCTAGGGTCCTTCTCATGGCCTGGACGGCCCCATGCAGTTGGGCCTGCTGCCTCCAACATGACCAGCGCTTACTGGCCTCCCCAGTGTGCCCCCCATGCATCCTTCCTCGGCCACCCCAGCGTCCTCAGGTGGCACACTCATATCTTTGCTTCTCTGCTTTTTTGTGACATTCAGGGCTCAGCTAAGCTGTGGAGTGAAGGTGTTGAGAATTGTAGCTGTTGTCTACGGAGGGCAGCCTCTAGTGTCACAGGGCCAGTGGTGGCATGTACCCCATTGTGTCAGAAGGCCCGTGGTGGTGTGCACCCCGCCTTGGTCACAGGGCCAGTGGTGGCATGTGCCCTGTCCTGCCACCAGTCTTTCATGAAGACCCACAAGCCCAAATGTCTAGGCTGGTCCCAAGGTGCTGGGGTCACAGGAGGCCGTGTTCTCCATCCGCTGGGCTGTCAGCCAGTGGATGCTGTTTCTGTCCTAGGATAGTTCTTGCAGCTTGGAAAATGCCACGGGTGCCCTTCTGGTGCTCTGGGCAGGTGCCTGGGAGAGCCCAGAGAAGCCAGGGAGGTCACTGCAGGGGCCTCAGGACCTGGTGGAGACATCCTGTGCCCGGGGCAGGCTTCCAGGGAAGGGCTGGGCTGCTGTCGTAGGACTGTCTAGACATCTTGTCCCGGTTGCTAGCCTGCAGTTTTACTCCCTGGAGACACACAGTCACCTGCCATCAGACTGCTAAGGGATTCTGAAACTTTAGGTTTGGAATAAACACTCAGTGAGGCTAACTGGAGTCCTGCGTTTTTAACTAATATAAGTGTGTCGATGAGTCGTGGGCTGGCTTGGCTTTGCCCTCGCCACCAGCCTCCTGGATTCTGCAGAGCAGGGCTGTTTGCAGGAGGGGACGCTGTCCTGCTGCCTGACACTGGCAGACATGACCCTGCCATCTCCCCCACGCCCTGCTCCTCCCATGACGCGTGATACCCGCTGTCCCAGACTCTCCCAGACGGACACGCTCAGATCCCAGTCTGTGTGTCTGCTGTAAAAACCAAAAGTTAACCTTAACATCACCAGAGATATTTACTAAGTAAATAATTCAGAACAAGGCAAAACCCACTTTAACTAGCTTTCTCCTGCTTCAGTATTTTGGTTAAATGAAATCGTTTATTTTATGTCTACATTTTCTTTGTTTTCTTAAAAGTACATCTAAAAAGCAAATGAAGGGCCCCCCAAATCACACCATTTTCAGGCCTCTGGCATAACTAGCATCAAGATAGCTTATTATTCTAAATCTTTTTAATTTTTCCAGAAAGCCAAGTAGCTGAGTGCAGCCCAGGCTGTAAAATTATTCATGGCTTCCCTTCCCCCGACTGGTCCATTTCATGCCTCTGACCTAAAACATCATCTCTCTCAATGAGCAGGAACTAAAAATGTGCTTCGCACAAAGAAGCTTTTCTCACTCTCTGTGACAATGAAAATGTATAATCGACTGAAACATAGGCCTGGCGGGGAGCGTGCTGTGGGAGCGGGGGGCTGCACAGTCACACCGCTGTGCTGTCCTCTGCAGTGCGGGGGTGGGGGGGGCAGGGAGGAAAAAGGCTGTAACCTCAGGGCCCAGCCCCCCCAGTCCTTCCCCAGCCCCTGAGCCCATGCCCCCAGGTGCCACCCAGAGGCGGGCAGTGGGTGGGCTCCTGACCTTCGGGCCTGGGCCCCTGGCTGTGCAGCTCTGGCTGCTCACTGGCTTATCTTTCCCTCCAAAGTTGCTTCAATTTACATAGAAATAAAACCATTTTGAACGCACTGGTGGTTCCCTTGTTAAGCTCTTGCATGTAGGCTCACGTGTCCTTTAGAAGCAGCAGCTGCCTCTTTACAGGCTTCTGGGTGGCTTGGCATCCGATCTCTGTCTCTCAGCTGAGTGAATAACTTCTACTTTTCACCAGAATTCCAAGACTTGTGTTTGAGGTTCTTGTAGTTCCTGGATAATAAAAGTCCCTAATTCCAGAAAAAATGAGGATTTTCGATAAGGTTTTAAAACGAGCATGTTCAGTAGGTAGAAAATAACGTCTGTACGTGGGTCCAGGCATCTCTGTGCTGAAGTGTGCATAGTGTCCGTGAGCTTCTTGGTGACTTGCAGAGAGTGGCAGGGAGAGCGGTTGTGTTTGTCCCCTCTCCTGTGGTCACATACACACCCACATACGTGTACCCACATAAACACAAGCACACCACACACACCTTTCACATTGCTTCTCTGCCTGGATCGAGTGCTTTCACAAGTGTCGGTTTGATGTGTGGTTCTGTTTGACTTGCATGTGGCGGCCCCCAGAAAGACAACATCCACGATTATCCGTTGTTCCTGGTGGCAGCACAATGCCCTGAATGCTCCTTGGTGGGAGTGTGGTCATTGCACTGGTCCACACCTGTGGGGTTGTCTGTCTTCACACTCATGAGCAGGCGGCTGACAGCCATTTTATTTCTCCCACATTTGGTTTTCGTCTGTCAAGTTTGGACTCAGTAGTGACTCATAGCCTTCTTCCTCGTCCTCTCGCCCTGCAAGTGGAAGGCGACCGTAGCCACCTCACCTCAACCTCTCAGCATCAGCCCTTTCCATGGGAAAGAAAAAAATGATACACACCCCAGTAAACTGCTAAAGGGTAAAAATGAAGTGCCTTGGAAACCCCAAGAGGAGGCTGATGTCGATAAGGCAGCCAGCTGTCTCCTCCCGGACCTGTGGTGCTGGGCCCTGCGCACCGTCTGTGGGCGTACAGAGATGCCTGGTGGAGGCTGGGACCGTCCCACACAAGTCCCCATCGCCAGCACACAGGCGGCTCAGGGAATGGCAGAGGGGCAGGCGCCAGGCCGGCCAGGCCCTTGTCAGGCCCTTGTCCTTTGTGGACTGTGACAGGCCACCATTTGAGGCGTAGATGACTCCCCGCTGGGACTGCTGGCCGGTGAGGGAGGGAGTGGGGAGCAGGACCCTTGGGCCCATTGCTTCATGCGACCTTGGTGTCCCAGTTTGTCTTTGTCATCCTCAGGCCTGTTCTGGCATTAGCCCGGGGCAGAGAGTGTGCGTCATCGATGAGATTGGGAAAATGGAGCTGTTCAGCCAGCCGTTCATCCAGGCCGTCCGTCAGGTGCTGTCCATGCCGGGGGCCGTGGTCCTTGGCACCATCCCGGTGCCGCGGGGAAAGCCACTGGCGCTCGTGGAGGAGATCCGCAGCAGGAGCGACGTGACGGTGTTCACCGTGAGTGCAGCTCCCCACTCGCACCCCTCCGCGCCCCCCCCGCCCCCACCCCCGGGCACCACCCCGGCCTGTGGTTTTCCCTCCTGCGAGGGTGGGCAGGTCTCACTTCCTGGGACTCTGGACATGACGTGCCCTCTGCTGGGCAGCGCAGGCCTGCAGGGAGCTGCGCTACCCCAGTTCCGGCCAGGTTGGGGTACAGACGCACGCAGGCACTGGCTCCTGGTAGAGGCTTCCCATTGGGACCCACCTGCTTCGGGGAGAAGAGGCCATGGGTGCTGTGGGGTGCGGTCCCCCGAGGCCGTAGGCCCGGCGGGGGAGGGCGCTGGCCAGCAGCCACTGTGACTCCTCATGTCCACACAGAACAAAAACTCAGTCCCTCAGCCACACTGGCCACATCTCGGTCACGTGGACAGCAGGGCTGTGGAGCCTCCACCACAGAGCGAGGTGTGCGGACCCAGGTGGGCCTCCCCATGAGACCCCAGTGAGCTCTCAGGAAGCCCTCAGGCCTCGTGGCAGCACGGAAGGGACAGGCAGTGCCGTCGTGTTCCAGGGCTGTGTCTGAGCCAGCGGCGAGGGGCTGCTAGGACCACTGGCGCTGGGCCCGAGCACTCGCCTTTGCCTTCCCCGAGGCCTCCGTGTCCCCGTCTGCCGGGTCCTGCCCTGCCCGCCTTGCTTCGTTCGTGTCCGGGACAGCCCCGTTCCCGGCCGAGCTCTGCCCACGCTCGTCTCCCCTCCCGCAGCTTAAAGTCCCGCCGGCCCTGCGAGTGCCCAGTGTGCACGTCGGCCCAGCAGCCACTTCCAGGTGCAGACTGAGCCCCTGCCACCCAGGGTGACGAGCACCTCGCACCACCGCTTAGAACAGCACCATGACCACCGGGCCCTGTGGGACGGCAACTTGATGTCACCAGAGAGTCCTGGGGGCTTGCGCTGCAGTGAACGGCTATGGGGTCAGAGCAGTCAGTCCCTCCTGTAAACGCTGATGGCGAGTCTGCCCCGGGCTGGGCACCGTCCCCCATCCTGGCAGTGAACTGTGCCAACCAGGCCCTGCCCTCATGGAGCTGACACTCTGGAACAGGCGCCAGAGAAGAAAAGTGCATCAAACTGTCAGGCAAACTCAGGTGTCTCTAAATGACAGGAAACGAGGTGCCGTGGCAGCTGGGGCCAGACGTGGAGGCGTGGCCCGGAACAGTCTCGGAGGAGCTGGCACACAGGGTCACGTCCTCGCAACATCCACGGGGCACTTGCCTTCAGGGTTTTATGCTGCTGTCTCTCCCTGTGCCTTTCCCTGGCCTCCGTGTTGTCCTTGGTTGTAATTCTGGCATTGTCATGGAGGGAGAGGCTGTATGTAGTGAAAGGTGGTGAATGACACTGGCTTTTGGGTCAGATGGCCACCAGGCTGCGGGGCTGTGAAACTGCAGGCGTCAAGCCCGGGGCTGGGCCGCCTCTGAACATAATCTGTGTACAAACCCAAGTCATCAGAGAGTCCCCAGGTGGGACTGAGCAGGGTCAACTGTCCGGAAAAAAACATCTCCAAGTCTGGAAGTTACTGTCTGCAAGGTGATCATGCTCCTAATGATGGGTTACTAACGCGATTAACTTTGGTAGGTCACGTGGGGAGCGGGGCTCATGTGCCTGGTGTGGGGGTCATGTGGCCCTTCTGTTCCTGGATTATAAACGAAGACTCCATGTTCCTTCTCTGCAGACCTAGGGGTCACTGCAGGCATCCTGGGGTCCTTTCCCTTTGTCATGTGCAGTAAAGTTACCTGAGTCCATCTTTGAGAGCATCCAGCACTCAGTCCATGGTACACGTGGGGCACGTTCCTGTCTCTTAAGAAAAATAGACCTTGGGACAGGCAAAATCTCGGGCCAAAAGAGGAGAGATTTATATGAGCAGAAAGAAAGGGGACAGGTGTGGTTCTTGGTTGAGCTTTTGAGGGAGGATGTGGGGGAAGGAGGGTGAGCGTTCAAGGCAAGGAAAGAAGCCATGGGAGCTGTGGAGGTGGCCTCACCTTGCGCACAGGTGAGCACAGGCGGGCTGCGGAGAAGGACTGAACTCACGATACAGGTGAATCATTCCACTCAGAGTCTTCCTCTTCAGAAGAGCCCCTGACGGCACTTCCCGTTCTGGACAGTGCGAGACAGACACACTTCTCTCCATTCCGCCCACCAAGTACAGCGAAGAACCTCAGACATTACACACAAAACGAGCAGAAGAAGAACTGAATGGTGGAGAGAAGGTGCGCTGGCTGGGGACCTTGGGACCCAGGGACAACAGGACAGATGATTGAAAGGCACCTGTTATATCAGGAAAATCAACTCAAATGAGAAAAAACAACGAACACACACCCGTAGCAAGATGACATAGGTGTTGGAATAACAGGGTAGAGATTTTTAAAACACCCTTCATAAAAATGCTTCATGATCAATTACAAACATGCTTTAAAAAATTAAAAATCATCAGCAAAGAAATTAGAAGTTACAGCAAAGATATGGAAGATATAAAAAAGAATCAGATGGAAGTTTTAGAAGTGTAAAATACAGTAATCCATGTAAAAGGCTCTCGGTGGACTCAGCAGCAGAATGCAGATGACAGGAAAGAATCGGTGAACTTGAAAGCAGAACAACAGAAATCATGCAGCAAAGAACAGACCAGCATGTGCATGCGTGCGTGCACGCTTGCACACACAAACACGCAGAGCAGAGCTTCGGGGACGTGCGACTGTGACAGGTCAGGCTTGGGCATCCTTGGAGGGTGGTCTTGGAACCTCCGTCACCGTGCAGACACCTCTGTCACCATGCAGGCACCTCCTTCACCGTGCAGGTTCTGGCACAGTTTCCTTCCTGAAAGTTATGTTTCTGTCTCGGAAGCTGGTTACACTTTTTTCTCCCATCTTCTAGAGTTTACTGCTCTAAGTATAGGCACTGAAAAATGTTTTTAGTTGGTTTCAGTATTTGATTATCTGAGGCTATTCAAGGGTCAGGGTAATGCTTAGAGGCAACGGGAGACACCGCCATTGGCAAATAATCCTCAGTTTAGAAACTTCAAGAGAAAGTGGAGTTAGAGGTGGTGGATGCATGAAAGATTCTATTTTTAGGTTCAGTAAAATGAAATAGATAAAATATGACACAAAGACTAGTAATAATTTGATGTGAATTTATAATCGTGAGCGCTGCCAAATTAGCTCCCTTTTGTGATCCCTTGCCTGCTAGAAGTGCGTCAGGCCCATCCTGGTTGTGGGGCAGCTGTGTGGGGCATGTGTGTGGGGCGGGTGTGTGGCTCCACGTTGCTTTCTTGCATCTGGAATGTGCACTGGAAGGCCTTTCCCTGTCCGTCCTCAGCCTGGATGCTCCCAGCTGCCCAGCTGTGCACGCAAGTGGCCTTCACTTGTAGGCACTTCGGTGGCCTCAGGAGGCACAGGGTGACTCGGGCACCGGAGCCAGCCAGTCCATTCAGTCTCCACAGCCTGTTTAACCACTCAGCACTTCCAAGGCCATGTCAGCTTAGGCTCCCATGAGCTCCGATGGGGTGTTCACCACTGCAGACGCAGGAGGGGTGAGAGGCAGCGGCGGACTCGGTTTCACCCAGGTCCTTTTTCTGTGGGCTGCAGAGCAGGAAGGAGGGCGGCCCCTTTGTCGCTTTCATGTCACCTCACTGGTTGGCAGCGTGAATCAGGGACTCGCATGCCCACCCTCCACTCCCCGTGCAGGGTTAGAGTTGGTTCTCTCCCTGCTTCTCTCTCCGCTCTGCGTCCCTCTGCACCCCTCCCCTTTTCTCCAATGTCTATGAAGGAAGTAGGGGGTCTCCCCATTCCTGATTCCCCTCCCAAGGCACACAGGGAACGCAGACTGAAGGCAGAGCTGCGTGTAAAACCACGTGTAAAACCGTGTGAAGCTGGGAGATGGGAGGAAGGGGAGCTAAAGGCAGGGTCTCGTCGCCAATCCTCTGTCCACGCTCCGTCCACCCAGCAGCCAAGTTCCCACCGTGGGTGCCACCTGCACCCACCGCCCTTCCTCGCCCAGGCTTTTCTTGAGCAGCAGAAATAGACTTAGGCTGATTTGAGTGAAAACAACATGAAAAGCCTTGCGAGCCTGTGTGGTTTCTCCTCAAGCTGATGGCAGAGCTGCTGGACCTCATCAGAGTGGAGCCAGCACTGTCCCCAAGCCGCCGGCAGGGACACTGCTGTCCGGGTGTCGTCTGGGCGTCCTGCTCAGCTGGCTGCTCAGGACGCAGGTCCTCAGGGAGGCCTCCAGCTGGCTGGCCCCTTGTGGGAGGGCTGGTTCATCTCCAGATGTACTCGCTTCCCCTCACCGTGCTTTCTCGCTCAGGTTCATCATGGATGCCCTCTGTCATTGCCACCCGTAGCAATTGTCTGTGGAGCCTGCAGGACCCCTGGCCCCGCCCCTGCTTGCCCCTCCTCTCATGGCTCCTTCGCCACTCGGGCCGGCCCCTGAGTTCTGGTCCGCAGGCTCCATGAGGCTAGGTCCTTATCCGAGGTGCCGCTCTGTCCCTGGGAGCTGCCCAGGGTCTAGCTGGTGCCCTCAGCGGTGGATGGGCGAAGGCCGAGGGGCCAGACAGGAAGCGCTGGTGTTGGAGAGGCTGCGGGGTCTCATGCTTCTACTGTCTTCAGGACACATGGGCTTGTGAAGGACAGGAGTAGAAGCTTCACCTGGAGATGCTGAGCCAACGGTTACTGCCACGATGGTGCCGTGTGCAGAGCAGGCGCTCCAGGGGCCCCGAGTCCTGGGCACTGCATCCCCCACCGGCTCTGGGACCTCGGCTTCCCTGTCCTGCAGATGTGAGCGCCCCAACACCAGGGCTCCTGGCCGCACGCGGGGAGACAAGTGGACGAATGGCCTCGGGCACATCCGGAAATCTGGGAGTGACAGGCCAGTGCGCGGGCTGCTCCCTGTGGGCCCGCCTGGCAGGCGAGTCCTGGTCAGGCCGGGTGCCATGTGGGCCACGTCCGGTCCTGTCCAGCATCCCCGTGGTCCGACCCCGGCACCTCGCCCAGGACATCATTCTGCCATCTCTCCATGCACACCCTCCAGTCCGGACCCGAGCCATAGTGCAGAGGCTGCTGGTGGGGCTCGCCCACCCCAGCTGTTTCTGGGGTACTCTGGGTCACACTCACTGCAGAACACCCCCCTATTCCCCATACTTCCCACTCTGAATGTCACCTGTCAGAGGACTGAAGAGAGGAAGGGACTCTGAAGCCCACTCTCTCACTTCTTCCCACAGGTCACCAGGGACAACAGAAGCCACCTTCTCCCAGACATTGTGACGTGCGTGCGGAGCAGCGGGAAGTGAAGGTGGTGGGCGTCCCACGCAGTCCCAGGGAGCCGTCAAGGTTTTGTGCCTCCGGGGAGCTCGCGGCCTCTGCAGGGGAAGCCCGACAGCTGCTCCCGTAGCCTCCCTCGGGGCTCGAGGCCTGCCGCCCTGCGCACCGTTCACGCCCAGCGGCTCTGTTTCCTCGTGCGTACGATGTGGGTACATAACGAAACGAGGGATGGTGTGCAGTGCTGGATGAAACTTGCCCCCACTGAAGTCTGTAAATGTGCTGGGATGTGGGCACTGGTCCCTGCCTCGTCAGCCCTGAGGGTCACGATCTGAGGTCCCTCTTCAGCCACAGTCTCGTGCAGCTCGAAATATAACAGTTACTCAATTTTTAAAAGTTATTTCCAAAGAAAACCATTTGAGAACCACCCCTCTCCATCTCTTGTTGTTTGTTCATTTACTGCTTAATGGATTAAATAGTGCGGTGACAGCTGCAGGCGTCTGAGTCTCGTGTGGGGTAACAGCCCGGCATGGCGATGGCCTTTGGCACGCGGCAGGCTCGGGCCTGGGCTGCTCTGTCACAGCCCCCTGTCCCAGCCTGTCTGTGCCTCATTTCCCTCCAGGGAAGTGGGGCCCGAGTGTTGTCTCAGGAAGGCGATGGCCCGAAATGGAAGGAGCCCCATCAGACAACTGCGCGGTGCCCTGGACAGTCCAGGCTGGGCGTGTGGAGCTGAGGAACTGCTGGCCCCCAGGAACCATGTGGGGGCTGCCCTTGGGCTGGTGGCACCAGACAGTTCTGGTGAAGACCTGTGAATGCCCAGGATTTTCCAACAGCTGGTGTTGATGCCGGGCACACCTGGGCATTGCTGAGCCCCGCTGGGAGCCCAGCAGTGTGGGTCACCGCACACCAAGGCAACGGTGTGTTGTCCATCACGGCCTGTGCCATAGCCTGCAGCCCTCTGGAGCTTGCTCTGGGTGTGCTGGAGGGAGCACAGGCCTCCCAGGTCCCAGACCCCTCACCTCAAGTCTGAGGACGGCGTCACCACCGCACGGTCTCTGCCCGGTCGGGTTCTTGAGGGTAGTGCAGCTCACACGGTGTGACAGGCTGGCCATAACTTCAGCCAGGCTCCCAGGACAGGAGCACTGAGCACAGGTGTGTCCTCGAGCTACCGTATGCCGGGACGGCCACCGCAAGGCCCGCATGAGCTTGCCCAGCCCTCTGGAGCACCCAGGGGGGTGGAAGCAGCTGGAATGTCACCTCCCTGCTCCCCGCACCCGGGCACAGGGAGCTGGCCGCCCTGTAGATGGGCTCCGTCTCGGGGTTGGGGGACGCTCTGTCACAGGGTTCACGGCCACCAGAAATGCAGGGACAGTTCCCACTGCTGCCTGTCCTCACTTTTACGACTGTTTAGTAGACTGATTTTGTTTTAAAGTGGAAGAAAAGCAGTGACATTTATGCAGAGAAGGTAAGTAGCTGGTGTGAGGGCACTTAGAGCAGAAGCCAGGCGAGGTCCTGCAGAGTCGCGGCCCTCCAGACTGCCACCCTGCGGAGCGGTCCCAGGACGGCCCGCGTTTGCAGGGGGTGGGGGCTTCGGCCACTGGCGGTAGAGACAGGCCATCGTGGCAGATATGGGTTCGGGCCCACGCCTGTGGCTTTGAAGCCCTGCATGGGCTTTCAGTCCTTTTCAGTGTGTCCTGTGCCCCCAGATCTCAGAGGGGACATTGACCTGTGACGCACTAGCTGCTGTCAACTGAAAGAGCACTGCATGTGGGCTGTGGGAAGGTCCCTGGTCGTTGTGTTACTTGGTCAAAGGGAGCATGTGGGAAGGTGTCAGACACAGTCCATGTGTCTTAAGAAATGGAACTCAGTAGCAGGTGACGTGGTCTGAGTGTGTCCCCCAAGTCCACGTTGAAATCTGACCTCCAGCACGATGGCCTTCGGAGATGGTGGGTGATTCGGATTAGTGCCCTTACTGTAGGGACCCCACCACAGCGGCCCTCCTCCACAGCAGACAGCGAGGGGACAACCCGGTGAACCCAAGGTGGCCTCACCAGACACCGGCTCAGCTGCACCGTGATCTTGGACTAAGCGATGGGTGGCGTCTCGAAGGTCCACCGAGGCAGTGTCACCGAGCAAAGCCAGAGCAGGCGGGGGGCCCGCGCTCTGTGTCCACGTGGGTGCCCCCGCCGAGGGGGCCCTCGGGGGGCGGTGCGGTGTCGGCAGGTGGAGCCCGGGAACTCTCTGTCGTACCGAGGCTGACGTGCCCCTGTTCAGATACGTCCAGACACCTGGCAGATGGCGGTACGAGTGGGGACTTCAGGGCCGGTCGGGCTGACGGGTGTGTGGCCGTAGGAGGGGTTGGCTGGGCAGAGCAGAGCCAAGCCAGGAACGGGACCCGAACCCTTTGTTCTCCCCGTAGAGACTGGGCTGCCAGCCACTTAAGTTACAGAAATGGTCCCCGTGCCTCGTCCAGGAGGGAGCGTGTGCAGGCAGCTGGGGAACTCTGGTTTCTTGCCTTGCCTGACAAGACGACAACCCCAGGAGAAATGCCAGCTCAGTCGTTTAACCCATTTCCAGCCCTCAAATCATGGGGGAGGGGGGCGATGGCTACCCAGAGAAGTGAGCCAGGCCCTGCCCCGCTCTCTTCTGTCTCGGTGTTCACAGCAGATCGGGTCTGGGAAGATGACTGTGTGTGTGTGTGTGTGTGTGTGTGTGTACACACGTGCGCACGCACGTGCACGCATGTGGGCTGATGGCAGATGCTTATGTCCCTGAGGCTCAGTGATTTGGGACAAAACGGAAGTAGCCAGACTAGAGGGGGCTTGAGAGGAGGGGGTCGGTAAACAAGCGTCGAGCTGTGAGGTTCGTGGGCAGAGAGAGGTGGGGGCGTCAAGTGGTTTTAGAAACTACTTGCCAGACCCAGACGCTTGTAACACACAGCGTAAGGTTTAGAATTGATGATGCCAGTAAGTGACGTGATTTATATAAAAACACGCAGTGGAATTTTATTTTATCTTTAGAGGAGAAGGTTTTGTTCAGTGTCCAAGTGCAGGGAATAACTTTTTGGCTGTATGCCATCTGAACACGTGAATGACTCTGGCAAGAAATGTCACCGTAGGAACAACTTTTAATTGGGGGCTGATAACAGAGCTCTGACTGGCTGGAGACCAAGACGTAGGCTCATGAGTTGTAAATATAAAAGGCGTTTTCCACAATTAAGACAAAAACGTGACTGCTTCGGTGACAGCCTGGAAGAACGCTGGAGTGGTCCAGCAGAAGCTTCGCTCTGGGCTCCGCTCCACCCCCGCCGAGGCGCCCTGCTGAGCCACCCGGCCAGACAGCACACTTCTGATCTGGCTGCCCTTGTGGATAGACTACGAATCCCCTCCTCCCCCACGTCCCCAAGGCCCCAGTGGGGATGCTCTGAGGAAGCACAGAGGACGGGGAGGCACTGAGGACGGGGACACACCGAGGACAGGGACGCATCAAGGACGGGGACGCATTGAGGACGGGGAGGCACGGAGGACGGGGACACACCGAGGACGGGGAGGCACGGAGGACGGGGACGGGTGAGGAAAGCGGCCAGGGGTCTCTAGCGGAAGAGGGGCGCTCCCCAGGCACTCGCACCCAGTCACCCACCCTGTCCTTACCCTACAGCTGGGCTCCCAGCTCTCAGGAGATCTCACTTGCCGTGGGACGCAGTGGCTTTCTGCGTTCGTTCTGCATGCCGAGGAGCAGCCAGCTGTAGTCACTTTTCTTAGTAAATGTGAGTAGACGCCCTGCATGGGGGCGCCACACCTGCAGCCCAGGCCTGCTGTCTGGCCCTCAGCGCTGGGCTGCAGAACCACACAGAGGAACCGAGCCGGTCCACCACCTTAGAGAAGCGCAGTGAGGTTACACCCGCTCCCCCTCAGACTGAGGCCTGGCGTGAACCAGATGTGACCGAGTCTGTGTCTCCAGGGACTGTGTCCTTCCCCCCCATCCATAAAGTCGCGTTAATTGCTTTTTTTTCTTTTTACTGAAAAGGCAGCTTTACCATCTACTTCTGAGGGTAGGAATTCTCTAAGACCCTCACCTCTCCCCACACTTCCCAGTCCTGAGACCATGAAGAATTTCACATGACCATTTCTAGCCCAAGCGTTTCTACTGTCTTTCCAAAGGGAGGGTCCCCAGCACCCAGACGCAGGCCCGTGGGCTGTGTCCGTGGCCCCTCCGGGCAAGGAGCCAGCTCCCTGCTCTCCCCAGTGCTGATCCTAAGATGGGCAACCGTGTCTCAGGACCGTCACCAAGGTCATTCTCACCGTAAGGGACTCATTTTTCAGAAATGACAGTTTCAGAATGCACACAACCGGACACAGGGGTGAGCTACAGAAACCTTTTAATTGCAGAAGCGAGGGTGTGGGAGTGACACAGCGGGGGCCACACGGCCGGCTGCCCTTGAGCTTCCGGAACCTTCCGGCTGCACCTGGACGAGGTGTCCACGCCCACCCGGCCAGGTATGGCGGGGCTCCATCACAGGACCCGTGGACAGCACTGCGTGCACGGCCACCTGTCTTGCAGGGAAGGTGTCACTGGTTCATACTTAACATCTGCATGAGCATCGTAAAGAGTGGTTTGCCTCATGCATGGACGTGACCTCAGTGTGCTTGGCCAGTGGGTTACGGCTCGTGCTGACAGCATGTGAAAGGCCAGTCCATCGGGGTGGAAGGAGGGGCCTGCGTGCTCTGCTGCTCGTTGTTCTGCGATGTCACATGGCTTCTGTTTGCACCTTCGATTCCGGAGAGAGCTTTGTGCCTCCGTGTGTCCCACTCTGGGACAGCACGAGTTTGGAGGGGCGTCGGGCCCTGGAAGCCTGGTGCCAAGTGTTTTTTTTTTTCATCACGTGAGATAGTTTTCAAGAACCTGAGATAAAGTTATTCCGTTTTCTACACCAGCTCTCACTTTTCAAAGGAAAGGGCCTTGCGTGGATGACAACATTTGATCCTTTTAGTTTTGGGGAGCAGAAAGTGGACGGGTGAAGCTGCGGGGCTGGGTCTCTCCCCCAACTGGGGCCCTTCTCAGCCCCGTGGGCCCTACTGCTCGTCAGAGGCACTCTGCTGTGACGCTGTGTCGTCCAGGCCCATGTCCTCCTGGCTGGCTCTCCTGCAGACCGCCCCGATGCCCGCGGCCACAGCCTCAGCAAGGTGGTGGTCTCGCAGCTGCCCCTGGGCAGTGGACTCAGTGGGTTCGCAGAAGTGCTTCGGAAGAGAGGAGAGAAGCAAAGCGCTCAGCAAACAGGTGTGGCCACTTTCAACACCCCACCACCTCACCCCGACTGCCGTGCGTGCTGGCCTGCTAGCCTCCTAACCTGAGCCTGCAAGCCTACTAACCAGCCTCCTAACCTACTAACCAGCCAGCTAACGTATTAACTAGCCTGTGAGCCTACAAGCCTACTAACCAGCCTGCTATTCTACTAACTAGCCTGCTAGTGTACTAACTAGCCTCCTAACCTACAAACCAGCCTGCTAGCCTGCTAGTCTACTAGCAGGAGTCTGAGCTGATTCCGCAGTTGGGTGGACTGCAGAGGACCAAACAGGTGGCCTCGGAGGACGGGCGGAGGGTGTAACGTGGGGTGCAGAGGTGCCTCTGAATGTGGGGACCTTTCCTCAGGTAATCTGTACAGGCTTGAAGGAGATGGCCTGGGTAAAAGGTCATTTGTGGGCCTGGAGTTCCTGGATTTGGGCCAATGTCATTTCATAGACACAGCCCCTGTCCCAGATGCTAAGTCCTGCGGGTTCGACCCCAGCAGGCGTGCAGAAGCTCTGTCTTCTGGGTACACATTGCCCACAAGACTCAGTCATCCTTGATGGAGAGAAGGAGAGACAATTTGCAGAACCCCAGAATTACACCCCCAGATGTGGCCAACACAGCTTGGGGGCAGGAGGAAAAGGTGTGAAATTCTGTGTCTCTTCATTGAGGAGACAAGGACGGGCAGTGTGCGCATGCGTTCAGCTCTCAGGGGCCCAGGCTGTGCTCTCAGAGTGGCCGCTGCCGTGCTCTGGGCTTGTGTAGCTGGGGACTCCAGAGGCCCATGGAACCCTGAGGGGTGACAGGGCGTCGCCATGGCCCCCGGCTCTTCCTAGGAAGCTTCGTGCCAGCCCAGGTGGCTGGGCCCAGGCCACCACTGCTCCCAGGGGACAACTGGAGGGCTTCTCCCTGGGCCAGAACTGCGAACACCCGTAAGGGGCACAAATGTCCATCCAACACGGCCACCCACCGGGTGTGTCCTGGTCCCCTCCCTGTACAGTGCACACGAGAGGTGCCAGCATTCACTCACGAGGCACTCGTGTTTACCCAGTGTCAGCCGGCCAGGGACTCAGAGTGAGTGAGCACCTATGGGAGAAGCCCACCCAACTCTCATTTTCTGGTGTTTAGACACCAAGGTAGAAGCTGCCTCGGCATCTCTGAAGTTAAACTTGTGGACAGGAATCAGAGTGCTTGGATGCCCATCCCATAGGCCAGAGAACCGTGAAGAGGGGCTGGGGTGACACATGCTCGCCATGTGGACAAGTGGAGAACTCCACCCCCAGGCTCAGGGTGACAACTCTGGTGAACTCTGACTCCCTGCTTCAGCGTCACTGCCACAGGGCATGTGCCACATGTCCCGTCTGCGTCCAAGTGCGGCCAGACCCTTCCCCGTTTGAGTGCCGTGGGGAGGGGCTGGGAGTCTGCAGGTCGATGGCGTCAGGCCAGGGGTGTGCACCCGCCCTGCCCACCCTGTGGAGCTGCCTACCCGGGTGGCCTGGCTGGCAGCCCGGGCCGAGGGGCCCATCACGATGTTGACGCTGCTGGATGACTGGGTGTCACTGGTGTTGCCCCCCTCTGCGGCCGAGAGTCCAGAGATGACCAGAGCACTGGAGAAGCCCCTCTTGCCAAAGAGGAAGCTCAGGGTGGAGCTGGTGGACGAGCCCAGGCTGGACCTGACCAGTGCCTCGGCCCGCTCGCGGACGCTCAGGTGGCCGGTGCTGGTGATGGGCGGGGGCTGAGCGTGCAGGGACGGGGCGGAGGTGTGCAGGGACAGCAGGCTGCCCGTGCGCCGCGGGGCCAGCCCCTGGGCTGACGCGGACGTCTGCAGGACGGCCTGGCGGCTCTCTGGGATCGGGCCAGACGTGCTCAGAACCGGCGGCCTCTGGCCCAGTGTCCCGTGTGCCTGGATGGACCGGCTCCTGTCTTTCCTCCTGCCTTTAAAAGAAAGCAGAGCAGGTTACCATGGCGACACCGGTGTCTGCGCAGTGAGGTGGGGGGCCTGCGCCTTCAAGGCCGAGAGCCGCAAGTCCCCCAGGGGTCCGGTGGGTGCCCTGGGCCCTGAAGGACTGACTGCAGGGTGCTGGCAACCCAAGGGTGGGGGCAGTGGCTAGGCTGGACCTTTGCGTTGGCCCAGGCCCCCAGAGACGCCTGTCTGCAGGCAGGGCGAGCCAGCAGAACACCTCGCCATCCCGCAATCGGCCCCCGCTCATCCCATCAGCAGCGACGGAAAATGGGTAGCATTTATCATTCTTAGTTCCCTTCAGAAAGGAAATGAAAAGGTTGGGCCTCATGCCGTGGCCTTTGTTTCCTAGGAAAGTTTTTCCTTAACACCTGGTCTTGAAGGGTCGGCCCTCCCAGGCTCCCCACGGACAGGTGGCAACACTGGCCTGGCCGGTCCGGGGACGACCACCCCTGCTGTCCCTCCCCTCAGGCTCACTCTCGCTGAGCCATTTTCGATGAAAGGGACTGAACTGCCTGGCGATGTGGTCCCATCCAGGTGTCTGGGACGAGGATGACGTACACGCACATCGCTGCCCCGTGCACGGCTTGTGAGGCTGAGGCTGGGCAGATGCACAGTGAGGCGGGGCCTGTGCGTGCTGGACGCTGACGCAGGCAGCAGCTGTGTCGCAGGTCTACCCACCGCCTTATCGGCATACCTCACGAAGCTGCTTCACTCGGGCATTCAGTCCATAAAGACAGGGGGCATGGGTCACCCCAAAGGACTCTGTTTCCCATTCTGCACCTCACCCTACATGCCCAAACCAGTAATAGTGTGTCGGGATTCTAAAACACTCACGTATGTCTACAGGACCCCGGGGGGCATGTCCTTTGAGGGGAGCCCCTCAGGGAGCGGGCGCCATCACGAAGCTTCCAGGGGGCCCCCAGCCTCACCCTCCCGGGGTGGCCTGCGCTTCACGCAGGCCTCAAAGCTGCGTGGCCCGTGTCGGTGCGTGCCTGGTGCCAGGGGCACTGGTGTTTTTTCTGGTTCTCTATTTGTCTGCTGAGAAGATGGGGTGCCCACACCCCTGCTGCCGCTCGCTGGAAGGACTGGTGTTTCTCTCCCTGGGGCGAGGGTGGGAGTCCATCTGGACCCCTGCTTAATAGTTACTCTTTTCAATGGGAAAAGAGAGAAAAGGGGCTCTGATGAATCGGAATTTTGGGCAGAGACAGTGATTTGTTAGTTTGTTCAGAGTCTGGCAAGGCCAAACAGCTGTCTGTGATTTACAGTGAGTGCTGATCGTGCAGAAACGCTCCAGTCACAGGCAAGCTGGTGATTCTGGTGCTGGGGGGACCACCCAGATATGGGGTTGAGGGGGGGCTTCCAGTGAATTCCAGAAGGGATAAAGCCATCAGTGTGTGTGTCACAAGGGGAGGGCCTCTGCTCTCTGCAAGACGAGGCCGCCTCTCTCCAGCCTCATTGCTTCAGATTTCCTTGTGGCTTTTGTCGTCACTGCTCTTGACTTTTTGGTAAATTTGATTTTGCAAATGGGACAAGCGAGCAACCCGTGCTGCCAGGGTCGCTGTTTTATAGTCTCACCAGGTCGATCCCTTCATCAGCGAGGTCTGTGTGTCCCAGGGAAGACCTAGGAACCTGCTTGAGATGCCACATAAAGGGCCCTCTTCAGCACCTGGTCCCGGCCCTGTGCTTCTGCCTGTCACCTGACAGGTTGTGGCACACATCCTTTCAACTGCTCTCAGCAAGGCCACCAACCTCCCATAGGCCAGCCACGCCCCTGTCTGGCTGGGACACACCCTGTTGCTCCCAGCAGGAGGCTGGGCTGTCGGGCACAGCGAAGCTGCACCCAGTGCCTGGCAGCTGGGCACCCTGGTGGGCGAGGTCTGGGCATGCTGGGAGCAACACACACACTGTGAACTGCCTTGGGAGGTGGCCCTGCCTGTGGGGACTCAGGCAGCAACCTGGTCTTCTGAGAGTCTGGCAAGGGCCAGTACTGGGACACTCAGCTGGGGGCTGAGGCCGGGGCCGAGGGCGAGAACGGTCGGGCCCCAGCCATGGGAATTAAGCCATGGGCACTGTGAGCAAACACGACCCCCGTTCTGAGCGTGGGCCACATCCATCCTCCTGGAGCTGCTACAGCTCTGGGCTGAGTTGCCCGGTTGAGCCCTGCCTGAGGGCCTGGTCTTCCAGCTTGGGTCCACCTGTCTCCACATGTCACTTGGCACCCGGCTGCTTACGTGGCAGCATGTGGCTTCTCCTTGCTTCACTCTGTTCCCTAAAGTCACAGATGACGACTGCATTGTTTCTGCAGACTCTGCACACAACACACTGACTGGCAAATAAGGGATGTGAGGGACCAACCTGCAAAACTATTTCGACAGGGTAACCACAGTCCCAGCTCCCACCCCACAGGGTCTCAGCTCCAGGGCCCCCAATGGTTCTACAGGCCAAGGTTAGGGAGCCTGTGTCCACCCAGACCTTCTGGGCCCGACTCTGTTTGTGATGGGAAGAACGACCTGAATGTAGTCAAAGTGGCACGCCAGCTGCTGTGCACAGGGACACGTGCCACTGTGCAGCTGTCAGGCTGCAGGGACAGCGGAGCGAGCCAGCAAGCGAGAGGGCCCCTTCTTTGTCTGCAGCTCCCCTCCCTCCTCCCAGCTCTGACTGCGGGGGGCATCCAGCCCAGGTAACTCCCAGAGTGCAGTGCTTCTTGAGCCAGGGGAAGGACACATAGCTGTCCCTTGTTCCCTTCCCTCCCTGCTCACAGTGGGGGCCTAAACTAACCCCACTGGTAGCTTCAGGAAGAACTGGCCTCAGGGTGCAGGACAAAGTCAGGCGGGGCGGGGACACTGCCAGCAGCACAGGAGGCAGGGGGAGTGAGAGTGGTGGTGAGGCTCCATGGCTCACTCCCAGCTCAGGGACAAGGGTGGTACTGGGTGAACGTCACAGGACAGGGCGACGGCCCATGCAATGGGTAGGGCCACGGGTTCTGGGCTCATCCCACCTGGGTCTAAGTCCCAGGCCAGCCGCTTATTAGCTGGGGACTGGGCAGTGACTGGACTTCTTGTGCCCAGACTCTTCAGGGACCAGATGAGGACAGGGACAGCGCCTGTCCCTTGGAGTCACCTAGGAGGGGGTGGAGTGACTGCAGTACTCAGGAAGGTGTCGGGCACACGGCACTGCGGGATGGGTGCTTGCTGCATTTTCTCACTGTGGCCAGACGCAGTGAACACAGGCTGAGCTCACAGAGACAGCAGGAGCAGTGGCAAGGGGCTCCCTAAGTCCCCAGGAGGACACATTGGCCTCAGAGCCGGGGCCGACTAAGGCCACAGTGGGCCCATGCTTGGGAGGGCCGGAGCGAGTGTGGCCTTGTCACCGGCGGGGCTCATCACCTTGGCCATCACCAGAAGCCAGGCCTCAGTGGGGCCAGTTTTTAGAGGCAGTGACCACTGATGGCTGGCCTGGGCTCTGGGGGTTCTGCTGACCTCCTCACGTGCGTCTGTGATGCTCCCCAAAGCCCACATGTGCTGTTTCCAGCGCCAGGTTCACTGTAGAAGAAAGAACTTTTCTCCCTTTTGCTGCATCGCCTGTCAAAGGGGACACGGCCTTGTGCCAGGTCGCCTTGTCAAGCCCCGCCCTCCAGAGGCCACCCCTTGCTCCTGCCTCCTGGTTCCCACAAGCTGCCCCGATGGCCCTGCGCCGCCAAATGCTCAGGCACGTCGCCACTTAGAAGCTACTCAAACTTCCCCATCTGGAAAGTCACTTAGCTGATTTTGAAGCTGAAATTTCTCATGTGATAATGGCTAATGACCAAGCAATGAGAGGGCCTGGCCTCTGAGCAGCCGAGGCCGGCCACTTTGTCATCTACCCAGCCACCCATCCACCTCTCTTGATCTTCCATCCTTCCTCCTTTCCTTTCTATCAATCATCTATGATCTATCATTTATCATCCATCCATACATCTATCTAATCTATCATCTATGTATATCTATCATCATCTATCTATCTAGCAGCAGCAGTATCATTATCATCTCTATCATCTATATCTATCATCGTCATCTATCATCTATCATTTTTTATCTGCTTACCATCTTGCCCACGTTTACACAAATCCTCATTATTTCAGTTAAATCTGCAGCCTTGCTCTGGACGCTCCCAGGATGCAGGACTGTCCCTTGCTAACTTGTTGGTGCAGAGGTGGCAGGTGAAACATTCAGAAAGAAGCCCCTAGTGAATGCTTCTGTATGGTGAGGAAGAACTGAGGCCGAAAGATGAAACTGCAAACAGGCTTTGGAGGGCAAAGCCCAGTGCCGACGTGTGGGCGGGGACCAGTGGCAAGCATCTGTCTCTCCTGCAGCCCCCTGGTGCGTCCTCTGAGTCCCCACGGCCACCTTGGCTAACCAAGCCCTGCCCCCAGTGGAGAGGGGCAGGAGCCTCGTCCAGGCCGTCAGCCCGACCAGGCGTCCTTAGTTTAAACTTTAAACTGCCCACACTTGGACGGGGTCACTCCCATTATGCCCGTCTGCTGGCACCTCCTCCCCCTTTTTCCTGTCCTCTGAAGTGTCCAGTATAAGTGGCAGGAGGTGAGAACTAGAGAGAAGCAGGACAGAAAGGCAAGGCCTATTGCTGCCCTCACAGACTCGGGGAGGGGACCAAGTCGCAGAAAGACGAAAACGCATCAAGGAGCCAGACAGGGAAGCACGTGGTCCCTGGGTGACTGACATGAGACGGAAGGACAGATGACAGACAGGCGGCTGGCTGGCCAAGACGATGCCGAGACAGAGGGATGAAAGATAAAAGCTGACTCCAACATTTTTATGAGCAGAATGTACAAGAGTCAGCAAATCCCAGGCGTCTTCTGTCCCCATACTGAGTTTTCTCGCAAGAAAGGGCTCTCAGAGGCTCGAATGACAATACGCAACCCCCCCCTTTGGTCACTGGGACCAAAGGAGCCTTTATCAGGAAGTGCGAGGCCCCTGCAGCACCCACCTGTCCTGCGTGTCCCTTCCCAGGGTGACCAGTGGTGGGCGCCCTCTTTCCTGGGCTGCTCTGTGCTGCTCTCTCGGCTCTGCGCACTCGGGGCACTGTGGCCGCCTGCGGCCAGAGCTGGCCCGCCGTCCCCGTCCTCCACGTTGCTGCCGCTGGGCTGGCCGGCGCTGCAGCCCTTCCGCATCCTGTGGGGGAAGGCGGCGAGGGTCCCAGCGCCCGACAGACGCCCCACACACCAGGGGGAGCAGCCAGCTGGGGTGCACGTGGAGCAGGGCTCTGAGCTCGAGCCCCAGGACCCAGTAAGTGAAAACCGTGCAGGCCATGTGCAAGGCAAACTTCTGGGGTTCAGCTCAGCTCACTGGAGATGAGAGAACCCCAGGGGGGAGGTGAGGGGGGAGGGGCGCGAGCGGGGGTCCTAGCCAAGGTTCCCGTGACTGGGCGGGGACATTGGAGTCCTGCAGACCCGGAGCCCCTGTGGCTCCGCCCAGAGCCGGGGCCCAGCCGGATGGTGTGCGAAGGGAACGCACCGCTCCGCGCAAGGCTGCACACTGACGGGCCCCACGAAGCTGCCCGTGGGGACAGTGGTGCGCTCCATGGCTCCTGGGGACAGCAGCTTTAGTCATGTGAGACAGCAGGGACGGCAGCAATGGGGATCCCGACCAGAGGTACGTGGTCCCCCCATGACCTCCTTCCCGCACTTCGGACCCCCCACATCCTCCGCCCCGCGGACCAGAGCCAGTGTGCCGGACCTACCTCATCCACTTCGCTCGGAACCAGCTCCTGATGCCGTCCAAGGTGATGGGCCCAGCCCAGACGCGCTGCAGCTGGGCGTGGGAGCCCAGGTAGGACGTGGTCAGCGGGGAGACGTACATGGGGTAGCCCAGCGGCTGGTCGCACGAGGAGCCGATCAGGTTGCGCAGCACCTGCGTGCTGTTCTGGATGCTGCCGCGTTCGGGGTTGCGGTTGCGGAGGAACACGAGCTCCTGCTGCTGCCCCGCCCACAGGCCGCGCACGCACTCCCTGTTGACCTGCGGCGGGGCGGGCGCAAGCAGGTGGCACACGTGCCTGCGGGGAGCACGCGCCCGGCTCTGGGCCTGGGCATCTGGCCTGCGGGGTTCGCCTGCGGGGCGCGCGCGGGGCCCTGGGCCTGGACACCTGGCCTGCGAGGTGCATACAGGGCACTGGGCCTAGGCATCTGTGACCGCTGCGCTTTGGCCTGCAGCCCCCTCTGCAGCCAACGGGGTGGCCGTCCACTGAAGGACAGGGCGCCATGTGCGCGGGCCAACAGAGGGCGGTGGGAAGGCCTAGCATCTACAGAGCGGCCGCTGGGAGGGAGGGAGGTCCTCGGGTCACCGGAGTAGCCACTAGACAAAGGTCTGGAGTCTCTGAGAATTAGGCTGTCCTTGAAACCAAGCAAGAGCCTGCCCCACCGACAGGGCCTGTGCATCTCTCAGGACACCTGGAGAAGCCTGGGCGACAGGTGGGCTCTGCGGAGGGATGTGGCCCCGTGCCCTGCCCGCCTCTCCTGCAACCCAGTGCCCTCTGAGAGGGGGCCTGGACACTTGAGCCGGCACAGAGGTGGCGTCAGCGCCACCCACGGCTCCCTGTCTTCCCTCACCTCCCCAAACGGGAGACGCCTGCCCGCCTGGGGCCACGGCCACCGTACCTTGATCACCTTGAAGCTCAGGAAGCTTCTGTGGAGCATGATGACCTTGTACTCAGCCGCGCCCTCGTCCACCACGTGGCGCAGCGTCAGCAGCTCCTCCCTGTTGGACAGCACCGCGCCCCTCCAGGCCGGGTCGCCCTCGTGGCAGATGACGACTTTCTTCTCAAAGGTCTGGATGGCCTCGTACAGGACCACTGGGTCCTCGAACTCGTCAGGGCACGTGAACTGGGCCTGGGGGAAAGAGGCCCGGCCGTGGGCTCAGTGGTGACCAGGGAGCTGATGCTCGGCCGAGTGCGTGGTTGGCCACTGGCCAGTGACCCGCAGACGAGGTCCACTCCCATGTGTCACTCGCCACTGCCGCCCCTCTGAATGCTGGCCTGGACGGAGGACGCCCCCCGCCCCACACCACGCCGGGCGAGCCTTGGGAAAGAGCTTCGTGGCCAGGCTCCTGTGACTTTTCTGTACAGTTAGGGGTACTTCTGATCTGTCATTTTCTCTGGCCAGGTCCATCTGAGAATGTCACATCTCTGGTGGGGAGAGCGCCACTGGCCGTGTCGGGAGTAGCCACATGGCTTCAACACGTGACTTCCTAAGTAACCAGCCCACTCGTGCCAAGAAAGGCGAACCCATCTTTGAAAGCTCATTTTCTTTCCTGATGTATTGGGCTCGAATTCTTTTTTACAAAAACGGATCGTCACCTGGTGAAGCTTCAGGGACATCCGGATGGCCGGGGCGACGACCTTGTGCAGCAGGTCCATGTCGGCGAACACCCACTCATCCTGAGCGGTCACCCTGAAGTCGCCTTTGAAGAGGGCGTGGAGACCATACAGGAACGAGTCCAGGCTGAAAAACAGAGCCCGTTACTGTTCTTCCCAGCGGACGAACGGCGTCCGGAATCCTGTCGCTTTGAGCCCGAGTCTCCTACCTGTCCCGTCACGAGTGAAGGGGGTCCTGGACTCGCCCACAGGATGCCTGACCAGAGCCTACATCGGAGCCTCATGACACTGGTGTCACACACAGTTAGTAGTAGTGTCACACACCACTACGTTGGTGGCTCAGTGTGACAGTGGAAGTCGTGGTCAGCACCGGCCTGCTGCATACGGTGACCTACTGTGGTAGCACCACCCACTCCCCGCTCGTCAGAAGGTGACAGGCTAACTGTGGGTTACATCCTGGGCACTTTGTTTTCTGTGTTTCTAGATATCATTTTTGGGTTGCACTAATCATCGTAAAACTTGGATTCTACAACACGGGCAGAGAAAACGAAGCCACAGGAAATGGCAAATCGATCCCTTGGATGCCCAGAGAACACGCGTTCCCCAGTCAGCCTCTGCTTAGCGGCGTGTGGAAACAGCAGGAGAGACGGGGTTTCCCAGGGTCACCCAGGTTTCCACGCTTCTAGGCTCTTCCTTTGTGCGTCCATTTCCCGCGAGTCACTGAGCTTTGTCGGGCAGAGAAGCCACGAGGCCCTTGGAACCCCAAGGTCTGCATCCCTGCGTTTCGGTGAACACAGAGGACGTGGGTTGGGCAGAGACTCGTCCTGGTTGTGAGGAGGGCAGAGCTGTCTTCCTTTCTGTCCCTGATCCACAGTCACAACCCCGGGGCCTGGCCTCGGACACCCTGTGGGGCCACAGCAAACACAGGCGAGTGTGAATCTCCGAGTGTGAATCTCGGAGGAGCGCGCACTAGGGCTGACTGCTGCTTCCACAGGGCGCTGGCGGCCACATCCGCGCTCCGCTGTCATTGCCTTCTGTTCGGGACCCCCTTGAGGGTCACACGCCCGGTCTCCGGTCAGTGCAAACTGTGGGGACGGAAGCAGCCTGGTGGGTCCAGTCAGGCGGGGCTCAGGTGCTGTGGCCTGGAGGGCCTTGGAAGCTTCCAGAAAAGGCTCCAGAAAGTGGCTTTGCCTAAAGGCTCCCCCTCACCGAACAAGGACCTCCTGGGGCTGGAGCTCTAGTGACAAGGACAGCTTGGGGGTGGCCAGCTGAAGCAAAGTTGCTTGCCCTCTCGTATCTCAGCTTCTTTATTCACGGGGGAGGGGAGGTGGCTGGGGGCCCACACACTCTGCTCCAGCCAGAGCTGGAGTTGCTCACATCCTCTAGGCCTGACTCCTGTTCACGATCCCTGACCAGCTCAGCCCAGTTATCACCAGCACCTTCTCTCACTGGTTCTCGGCTGGTGGCAATTTTGCCTCCCAAGGGACATCTGGCAATGCCTGGAGACATTTTTGAGTGTCACAACTGACGGGGTGTCCTACTGGCTTCCAGTGGGAGAAGCCAGGCAGGTGCTGCTACCGTGCCCGGACAGCCCCTGCGACCGGGAGCCAGGTGGCCCCAGTGTCACGCATGCGCTGTCGAGAAGCCCTGCCCCTTCAGGAAACAAGAGCACACCTGGAGGACGCGGGTTTGAAGGACGGACAATGGGGCCGTCACCTTGGGCACGGATTTAATGGACCTTAGGGTACGGAGGGAAACACATCAATGCGGGAGAGTTTTGTAGGACTCGCTCTGGGCTCCTCAGAATGGTGACCGCTCATTTTTGTTCATTTCCGCACAGGTCTGTACACCCTGTGAGCAGATCAGCGAACAGGAGCTTTTGAACACACGCGAACAGCCAAGTGTGATTTGCAGGCTGGAAACGCCAAAGCACAGAGAAAGTGGTTTGCACGCCGCATCACACCGTGTCACAGAGTCCTGTCCGCCCTGCAGCCATCCCTCGGATCGCCCTGGTATGGGGACGGGTCCCCAGGGAGGCTCAGCTACCCGACAGTGCCCACCAGCTCCTCCTCACCACCTGAGCTTGCCTCCTTGGTGGATCCTGTGCGGGGTGCTGAGAGCAGCCAAAGGCACCTGCTGGTTCTGCATCATGGCTCCTGGAGCTCATGGTGGCCTGTGCCGGGTTGCCCCTCACTGTCCTGCTGGCCTGGTGGCCCTGGTCTGGTGCCCTCTCTTGTGCAAGTGGCCACTACCTCATACCCCCTCATCATCTAAGATGATCTAAGTTTACTCATCGTCCCTAGTTCTGCATGCACGTGCTTTTATTTCTTAAGGAATGTTCATTGGAGCTGTGTCCCTGTCATAAGGTCAAAATATTTCCTCTACACACCCATCAGTGAGCAGAGCATGTGCACATGCTGCGTGGCTGTGCACCACTCACCTGGGAGTTGGTGTTCAAATCGTCCGCTGCCCTTTGACGCTAAATATGTGAGAACAACTCACTGGGTCTCATGAGTGCACCTGAGGGCATACGCCTGCTCGTGAAGTGATACGAGGACATGGTGCACACACACACTCACACAAGTGCATGCACACATATGCACGTGCACACACAGTGCACACACATGTGCATGCAGGCACACACATGCGCACAATACTCTCACACACATGTGCACTCACACACATTCTCATGCCAGGAGCCACTCATACCTTGAACGTGGGCATAACTAAATGAAATGAAATAGTAGCAAATCGAATCCATCATTGTATGAAAAGGATAACACATCACAACCATGCAGAGTGCACCTCATGGGTTTAAAGGGGTTCGGCATGAAGAGTCTATTAGAGTGACCTATTAATTAGTAGATTTAAACGAAGAATATCATTGGGATGTGTGTTCCCCAATTTTAAGAAAATTCAACATTTTTTCCTGATAGAAGCTTTAGCAAGCTGGAAAGGGAAGGGAACTCCCTATCTTGATAAAAATGGTCTAATACAAACCTAAAAACCTTATTTTTAATGCTAAACTATTACACTTGTTCCTGTTAGTGTCTAGATTAAGACCAAGCCACTGTGATAGGCAGAATAGCAGCCCTTCCAAAGATATCCACACCCCAATCCCAGAACCTCTGAATGTGTCATGTCATGAACGTGGAAGGGGGAAATGCAAGAGGTAGAGTTTGAAACAGAGAGAACTTTGGGGACGCTGCGTGGCTGGCTCTGCAGACAAGAAGAGGCCACAGGAATGGGGGATGGGTTCCCCCTCCGAGCCTCCAGCAGGAACGCAGCCCTGCAGACAGACACCCTGATTTGCCAGGCCGAGGGTTCCCTTGGGGTCTCCGGAACTGATACATAATACACTTATAGCACTTTAAGCCACAAGCTTGTGGTAATTTGTTACAGCAGCCAGAAGAGACACATACAGATGCACCCCCACCCCCTAGCAACAATGTAACAAGAGAAAGAGCTGAGTTACAACACTAGGTAGAACAAGCCAAAATTGTCATTGTTTGCAAACATGTCCTTCTACCAGAGAATCAAAGAGTATTAATTGAAATATTGTTTATGATCAAATTCAGTAAAAGTGCCCAGAAGATTAGAAAAAAATAGAAAATGTGACAGCAAAAAATTCATAATTACAATAGAACTATAAAATACCTAGAAATCTATTGAGAGATAAAAATCTCCAAACAATAATAAAGTTTTACTGAAAGACATTTAAAAATTGAATGATTATTACAAAGATATACCGTATTACTAAATGATGTTCATTTTTTTTTCTCTCAAATTGATCGGTAAACTCAAAAGAATCTCAATCAAAATTCCAACTGAGGTTTTTATAAGATGTGTTTCTAAATGTCACTTGCGGAGAAAATGAACAAGAACTATAGAAGCTGAGAAGGAGAGGAAAGACAAGCAGACTGGGCTTATCTGATATCAAAAAGATGCATCATTCTAGTAAACCAAGAGCTGGTTTTGCTGTAAGAATGAGAAATTGATCACTTTGACAGAAGAGGACACTACAATGTATGGACTGCAGTTTATGGCAAAAGCAGTATTTCATGTTGGTGGTGCTTTTAGCTAACTAACTAGCAGTGAGCCACTTAGCCAACAGTAGTGAACTATCAGCTCCCCATCTGGGATAAACACTGGGGTCCCACCATACGTGAACACAGATTCTCTGTGGCTTTGTTGGGAGCCAGCACTCATGGGTCCCAGGCTGCTGAGTATGCCAAGAGCACCAGGCTCCTCAGAGCTGTGTTCGCGGTGGCATCTCTGAGTGATGGAGAGACGTTGCCCTCTGCTATAAAGTGGCTGGTTCCCTAAACTCACGCCGCTCTCCACTCGCCCCGTGGGCTCGAGGGCCAGGCAAACCGAGCTCGTGTGCTGATTGATACCTGTGCCACCGCTGTGTCGTGAGCAATGACGTCCTTTGCCTCCCACCCAGGTGTCTCGTGTCCTCGGCCAGAATCCATGAAACAGAGACAAGGTGGCTCGTAGGCAGAGTAAAATCAAATGCCAAGACCCAACAAAATTCAAAACTAAATGGAAAGAGATAAAACTACAGAAGTATCAGAGGAAAAAAGAGGCTAGTATTTTTATACCCAGGAGCTGCAAACAAACAAACAAACAAACAAACAAAAACACCCAGTTTTAAAAGAAAACACAAAACCAAGAAATAGTGAAATAAAAAATTTAAAAGATGTCATAATTATAAAAAATAAGCGTGCCTTGATAGAAAATATTTTAACACATGAATATCTTAATATTAGAATAACCCCTAAAAATCAGCAAGTACCTAACGAAAATGGGTAAAGCACGTGAGAGTGCAGGCAACTCACAGAAAAGAATACGACTGACCAAGAATTACCTAAAAAGATTTTCACCTTCACTATTAACAGTGGAGATGCAAATTCGCGTAAGAACGAGATGCAATATTTCACCACGAGACTAGAAAACTTTCAAAGATTGACTGTCCAGGCATGGTGAGGGCATGGCAGGACACTCAGTGAGAGCACAAACTGGGACAGCTTTTCTGCAGAGCAATTTAACTGTATACAATTTATGTTTAAATTTGTTTGAGCTCTGGAGCCCTTTTTTCCACGTGAACCCATTTACTGAACTCTAGCACGTGGAACGTAGAGCACACTGTTTGGTTGAGGCCGAGGTGGAGGCCCTGTCAGGCTCCTGCCTCCCCCTCCCAGGGTCCCTCCTCATCCCCAGGACCTATCCAAGGACGTCAGGACCTCAAGGACTTCACCCCGAGCGACTGGCCGGAGAAGCGTGTAAAGTCAGTTACGCTTTGCAAGTCACAGACTGAAGTGAAGGGATTTACTGTGGCGTGGGACCCCGTGGGAAAGCGGACCGGCCCAAGAGACCAAACGCTCCCTTGGCACAGCGAGAGCAGTGTTCCCAGGTTCGTCTCATCGCTGTGTCTGGAACAAGGAGAGCTGCCGTGGAGCGTGAGGAACTGCTGGGCAGAGAGGAAACCACAACACAAGGTCTGAAGAGGCAGCCGCTAAGCGCGGTGCTTGATCAAGGGAGAGATACGTAAAGCAGAGCAAGCAAGAAGCATCTGCACCAAGAACCTCTGGGTGAGTGACATGAAGGACCAGACTGAAGAAATTGTAAGATGTCGTAGGTGGGAACTGACAGACTGAAGTCTTTGAAGCATTCTATTTGCAGTTTGCAAAGAAAATTTGAAGTTTACTAAAGATACTTTGAACTGATCCGGCCAGAGGACACGTGCCTGGGGGTATGACTCTCTGAAGACTTGTTTTGTGACTTCGATTCCGGAATCCTGAAGCCCTCTCCACGGGAGGACTGTGCACAGTTTAACGAGTAGCTGTGCCTTGCTGGTTTATGAGGCGTGTGCATGGTGGGCCAGCTCTTAGACTTTCAAATGAGCATCAAGCTTAGTCCCAAAGGCCACAGAGGGCCGCGCCTGGGTCTGGCACGTGGCTGAACCACGCAGGTGGGAAGACGGGGGGCTGGAAGCCAGGCACCCCTCCCAGAGCACGTCCCCTGCAGCTATGAACTCAGTACCCGAGGGTAGGTCAGTAGCTCTTCTAACCTACACAGATGATCGGGGAATTCTGAGATGGGAAGAGAGCAGCTAGTCACAAATTCTTACTAACTCGGTCCTTGCTTTTCCCCCTCAGTGACTTGAGGCCATTGCCTCCAAGGAGGATGACAAGGACTGTTGTCAGCACCACTGCACCGTCATCCATTCATGGCACGCACCCACCGATGATGGCTTTCCACAGCGGCCACCAGCAGTGACTCGCCATGTCCCCTGCAGGGGGTGTGCTGGGAACCAGTCAGCAATCTCCCTGGCCTTGCTTACCTAGTGGCTGGCGGTCACGAGGGCTGTCCAATGAGGACACGAGTGGGTTTTGCCCTTAGGAAGTCTAGGGTCCAACTTGATAACACAGAACCCGCAGGGGCCAGGTTTCTTGTGGAGAACCATCTCAACAACACAAGACAGAGGCTCCGGAAGGGCGTCCAGGAGTGGGGCCAGGGCGAGGGCTGCACAGAGCTCCTGGGCTCCCACGCTCTGTGCGATTCTGCCCTGGGCCGCTCACGGAAACTGCCTGGCGAGCCATGAAAAATCCTGGCCCCTGGTCTGCCCATGGTGGCTCCGACTGGGGTAGGCTCGGGCCTCAGGAGACTTATTAAAGTCCTCCAGGTGATTCTAATGGAAGGGTAGGGTTCAGGACATCTGGTCCACAGGGCCAGCTACCAGAGGGGACATCTGGGAACCTGCCACTGATTTGGATGATGACAAGGTGACTGATGGCATTCATAAAGTGGCTCCTCCAGACTGCCAGGAGCAGAAGGCAGACCCGCAGCGAGGCCGTGGGGGCTCCGAGCCAGTGTTTGGGCTTGGGAATGCGAGACCTGAGGGACAGAGGGGGCAGGAGGGAGAAGAGCCAGGAGAGAGCCTAATTTTGTTCTTTAAAAGAACAAACTTTGGCTGTTTGCATACAGAGGGGGAAGATGTAGCAGAAAGAGATTGAAAAGGCAGGAGAAGGGACGTCTCATGGATCAAACCCCCACTGAGGCAGGCAGAGGAGGCTTAGACCAGAGTACAGGTGTGAGGAAAACACGGGGAGGAAATTAGGATTTATCGAGCATTAGTTTTGCCAGGCCCTCACGTGCACGCTTTCCCCTAATCTCCCCATCATGTCTGCAAGGACCCTGGGGACACACAGGGGCAGAATTCCAGGCTCCTGGCTGCCCACATCAGCACCACTCCCAAATCTTGTCCTTGAAAACAGACAATGACGGAAAACATCTTCCCGCGGGCCTCGTGTGATTTGTCATGGACAGGACAATTCAAAAGAAGTAGCAGCCATCCCAATTTAAAGTAAAGAAAATGAGAACAATCTGTCAAAAATATAAAATGCAGGTGGTGCCAACCATCTCCCCAGTACCTGAGCGCCATGCTGTGAGCGGCTGTCCCCAGAGCCCGCCTCCCGAGGATGCACAGGGCGAAGGACAGGGTCACCAGAGGAGAGTCCTCGTCACAGTCCAGGCTCTTGGAAGGCTGAAAGAGCAAGGGTGGTAGTTCAAGGTCACACAGGAGCCAGCGTGCACCCACCCAGGATCACCAGTGCAGAGCTGCAGGGCTTTTTAAGTCAGCCGCTGTGGTCGTCGGGTTCCTGCTGCAGTGACCCAGGGGAGGGAACTCTCTGCTCGTGGTGGCACATGGGGAAAAGCTGAATGAGGAAGCCATATCCAGGGAGAAAGAGGTCATGCTGACCTCATTCCCTGGGGTTTTGAATATGGCACTTCAGGTCACGCAGACGGTTAGCGCTTATAGGCAACTGAATGCCACCATCACACTGTCCGCCACTGCCACCATCACAGTGTCCCCCACTGCCACCATCACACTGTCCTTCACTGCCACCATCACAGTGTCCCCCACTGCCACCATCACACTGTCCGCCACTGCCACCGTCACACTGTCCCCCAATGCCACCGTCACACTGTCCCCCACAGCCACCATCACACTGTCCCCGAATGCCACCATCACACTGTCCCCACTGCCACCGTCACACTGTCCCCCACTGCCATCGTCA